>DWHQ01001628.1:0-10517 GCA_018247955.1 Eurytides marcellus marcellus | reverse complement strand
ATAAAAGCGTTTTACATACATAAATTTCACACGGACAAACACCCAGATCCGGAACAAATATTTGTAGTTCGTACAAATTTTTGTTCCGGGTGGGAATCGAACCCATGACCTGCGACGCCGAAGCCAATAGCTTAGCAAATGCGCCAAACAGGTCATCAATTTCTTTCAAATTTCTAGTATAATGTTTAAATAAATATCCCACAATTCACGCCCTTGTCCGAGTTGCATTTCGATACGATCTTCAATCTCTTCTTACTTAGTTGGAAGCAAGTTAGACGGACTGCGGAACAGATAAGACGAGGCAAGTTCAACGCTGTTCTCAAACTGATACAGCAGGTTGTGTCAATGTTGAAACGAACGAAGCAATTGTTCAAAACAATGTTATCGCTCCGTAGTCTTCTGGGCGAGAGAACAATAGTTACACTACAGGTAGATATCGACTGTAGTTTATAACATTGTTTTAAAAAAGGTAGGTATTAGTCAAGACTTTCCTGCTTATAGATTCTTAAATAACGTATAATCTTATAAATGCCATTGAAAGTGACGAATGGCGCACAGCAACGCTATGAGCTTAGCTCCAAGATTATATCAAAATAAAGTTAATTTTATTGGAAATGGTTGATTCTGTGTTATTATTTTAAGCCACCGAACACCAAAACCTATTTTTATTAAAAAAAAAAAAACAATACCAAATAGGAACGCTTTGAATTGAGTTAATACAAAATATTCACTTTGTACTAAGAATTATTTTTATATTACTTTAATATTTAACTTTAAAGCAAGACATATTGTCGGTGTTTTAGATGGTTAGTCAGTTTCAATAATGATATATAGAGTGACTCTTGTAAAAAAAATATTATTAAAAGAAAAGAAATATATAACACAATAAGAAAAAAATTAGACTCAGTTTCTTAACTTTAACAATTGTACAAGAATCTTGTGCTATTTATAGCTTCGCCTAGAGGCTTAAACTTGTTGAGACAATAAATAATGCTCTTGAGAAAAATTTGTAAAACCCAGAAACCTATCGACACTATAGATCAATATATAATCCAACTTACCAATCACTGGATGTAGTATCCCCTGGTATTAATACACGTAACATTCATAATTATTACTTCCCTAATGGTGTAATATAACCGGACAAATAAACTTATTTCATGGCACAATTAGAAAATCACTTTGCGTAACTATTCGAGTGTCCTCGTAGTGATAGACGCCTAAAATGATTGGCTTTTTATTGATCGTAAACATGAGGTCGCGCTTCTTACGGTAGCTGAGAGCTATGAATATGCACCATTTTACGGCCTGTATGCTTCCTTGGGTGTGATAACATTTCATGGCAGCTAATGGTATCGCCAAATGATCAATAAAAATAAAGACATACATATATCCAAAACTAAATACAAACGATGAAGACTTATTTATTGGATGGCATAATTTAACAAGTCCAAGTCTCGAATTTACAAAGATCGATATGGCACAGAATGTCAAATGTCATTGTTATAAATCCAAATCAACCGATAAAT
Organism: Eurytides marcellus marcellus; assembly: GCA_018247955.1. Lineage (NCBI taxonomy): Eukaryota > Metazoa > Arthropoda > Insecta > Lepidoptera > Papilionidae > Eurytides > Eurytides marcellus. The sequence continues at coordinate 8,988 of DWHQ01001628.1, read as the reverse complement.
ACACAAGAATTCCAGTGAACTCTTTAATAAGAACCGTAATTACTGACTTCGATAAAGTTCACCGGATTGAAATTAATAATCTTAAGCAACAACCAATTGAGTAAGTCGACAAACAACACAATATATCCGGTAAATAAACATGTCGTGCACATTAAAGAGAAATGAGAATTCCAGTATCTAATAAATATAATGTAAATCTAATCGTAAAAGGTGAATGGGAAAAAAACCTTATCAATCTAAATATCTCGAACCCGCCTAAAGGCAGCGATACAAATCGCAATGATTCACAATAACGTAACGACCTCAGGGGATCCAATCCAGGCTTATACCTGGCCCACGGTACAATTGATAGTAGGGGTTATACAAAATCGCTTTCTGCTTTCCACGTCGCGTTGAAACAATCTACGTCCCGACCAAACGTAACGCAAAATATTCATGAAGACTGTATACATACATTTTATATTACCGATACGAGTATATCGACGGTAGAAAGGGACTTTGTCGTATCTCGAAAAATCCAACTTTACACCACAATCAAAACGATTTTAAAAATTAGTAACTCATAAATTTATAACGAGAGAGAGCTGAATTTTGAAACGTATTTTTCTTATGTATATATGTATTATCTTTCTTTTTAAACTTTACTTGACACAGTTAACTGGAATATAAGTAAAAAAAGTTAGTTTTATCCTTTAGTTAGATTAAAGTCACTCATTCTGGAGATCTTTAAGATATGACATTTCCTTATGACTTTCTGCCGTCGAGATGTAAAACCCCAGGTCCTTATTTTAGTAACAGTATTCATGTAGTACTCAGGTTTTAATATAAATTTAATCCAAGTGTACACTTCTGTTGTTTTAACTATACAGGTAGAACAATAATAAACAAAACAACAATCTACAAAACTGAAGGAGAGTGGATATTTTGCATAATTGTTATTTTAAAGTCCAAGGGCAACAGTGATCAATTTCTATGAAGTAAGCCGTATGCTTTTTTGTAAAAATTTCTGATTTTTTTTACGTGCGTAATACCTGATCACGCGATAAAGTTAATAATAATCAGGCCACAGGTTCGGCATTTATAACGGCATTGTTCTAATATAGCACGTGTGTTCACGCATTGATATTTGAATGCCTTACTATATTGATAAAGTTCTTACGTAATATTCTATACCATGGTATTTTAAGTAAGGTTTATTAAAATCTATAGGCGTGACGCATATGCTAATATCTATATTATCAAATTTTATATGCATATAACGGTTAGAAAAGCAAGGTAAATGCCTGAATACTCTGTCTGTCTACTTTAACATCTGGAACGTGTAATCTCTAGCGGTGGCTGCCAAGTCGCTAACGGCTGGAAAAGTCGCTGGAAATGACGGAGCTATTAGCCGTAGGACTAACCGTCTAAGATACAACGTAAGATTCACCAGTATTTTTTTATTGTTTACGGGGGAAGGGAAAAGGCATTAAATACGTTCCACAATCGAATTGAAAACACAATTTCATTTTCAAAGAGGAATAAAAATTTAAAAATAGACACTTTAAATTCGCACAACTCGTATATTCACCGTTTAAAAGTTATTTCAGTGTTTGCAGGAACCGTACCACTCTTCATAATGAGGGTCAGACTCGCGGAAAAGCTTAAACTCGCGCCAGATATTTGGCGTTAGTAAAAAATCGATTTTCAGCGTTCTCGATTTGGATTATGTCCCTCCTACCTGTCCCGCGCAATACCGTGACGTGAGCTTGTTAGTCCACTTATATTTACGTCATTGTAATGCAACACCGCGCTATAATAATAATTACCGATGGACGCTGTCAGCCGCGTCTGGAGCAGTTCTAACGTCACATCGCCACGGTATTGACGTCCGTGCAACGTTGAAATAGCTGGGGCGTCATTGGACGTCGGTCGGGGAATGTCTATTGCCCAATAACTCGCTCAAGGGCTTTGATCGCCGATAGGGTTTTATTTTCGATCGTCACCTGGTGTGGTGATGCAATGATGTATTCGATATTTGATTCGAACTGATGTTTTTTTTTTCTTACTGATCAGCGCTTGACTACTTAGACCATATGGATTTTAAAAGCTTAGTAAAAGCTTGTTCATTATTTCCTTAATTTGGGACGTTTTTTTTTTGGAGTCGTTTTAATACATTTATACGATTGCGAATTTATAGGTTATTATTATACTTTATAAATTAAATTAACGAAAATAACGTATTTCGTATTAGTTGTTTGTTGTGTTAAATTCCACTTTAAGTGCACGGAAAATCATATAAAGTCATGAAACACAAACGAACATGACATATATACGATGAGTGAAGGTCGAATTAACAAAACAAATCCAACCATCTGATATAGGTGTTGTTTTATCCAACGTTCGTCCTAAAGGTTTTCAATTAAAATCAACACGAGAAGTAACACTTGGGCTTTTGGCACAGCGTCTATGCAGAATGAAAGATGTGTACAATTATTTACTAATACAGTCTTGTATGTATAGTAACAGTCGGTAGCAGAAGCGTGGAGTAACAAAACATTAATCGAAGCGGGCAAACTTCGAACGCGTGCCAGCTGAAAGCAACCATTTTTGGATGATCTGCCTTTCCCCTTGCGTCTTCTACTTCAAGCGCTTACAACGGTGTGGCCTTATGAACCTCTGCAGATCATCATTCACTGGACTACGCTTCTGGCAACAGCGAATGCCAAAGCGACTAACCATCTAACCCACGCATGCAGGAAAACCAAGTTTGGCAACGTTGCTACATACTGTATATCTAAAGATATCCAAGTCTTTGCGATGCTAATATTTTCCGATGAAAATGATATTGAATTATGTCACAGCTAGAATGGTAGTAGACGTACGTGTACGTCAGATATGGGCGTGTGGAAATAGAGCGGCCCTAAGGCAAATAGGAATTGAAGTCACTCTCTACCGACACGAGGCGTCACGTGGTGACTACGTCAACATGGAATTTGGCAGAACATGCAAGTCTGAAATGTTTAATTTGGTATGTGATATTGTTGGTATTATATTATATTAGTATCAAGGTTAACATGCGTTCGAATTTAAATAGTGCTGTTATGATATATGTGTTATGTTATTGACAATGGTCCAACTGATTAAAATAATGAATGTTGGCCGCGACACACGGAGCATTAGTTTCCTTAATAATATCACGTTTAATCAAAACAATGTTTTCGTCTTCCGTCAAGCAGATTATGAAAGAAATAATATATAAATGTATAACACGATTCTGAAACTCAAGGCGTCTGAAACCTTTTACCGGATTCACGAAAGTGACTTTGAGGATAAAAGTTTAGTTAGAGGAAATGGCGAAGAAATCACACCCGTCGAGCGTATTGACTAAGAACCTGCGCTCATCAAAATTCATGGAAGTAACTTGGTCGAGGCGTTCGGTGCGTAGAGGCACTTTCCACTTGACCGAAAAACGCGCAAAAGGAATGGTGGCGTTTCATAAGTAACCGATAAGATATTCGACTCGCTGAAACGACTGTGTCGAATTCGGACACTTATACAATTTGGCGAAGCTACGGCCGGAATGTTTGTACGGACGGTGAGTAAACACGGTTCTTGGAAATGTGTGAAACGGATAACACTACATTAGCTGTTCTAAAGACGGAGATAATAAGTAAGTCTTCATGGGTACTAACTATATCAAACCTAATAAAAATAACTAAAAGCTATTTAGCTAGCCGAGCTGAGTTTATAAAGGGAAGAGCTGAAAATAATAAAGAGAAGAAAGTGATTACACATATCTTTCAAATAGAAAACCCTATATACATTAATACAAGTATTTTACGTCTCCATAAAATCGACCACACGGTTTAATGTTGCTAGAAATTAATGTTTACCATTAGGGAGACGATCGAAAAGGAAACACACGGCAGCGTAAATGTTTAAGATGGGAATAATGGTAATGCTCGTTCAACGAACTGTTTTCTCGAAACAAGTGTTTTGCGTGAACTTATAAATAAATCAGATAGAGAAGGCGAGAGGCGGCCGGCTAAGCTCCTGGTGTTGGTATTACAAAACACCCGATGGTTATAGGAAAAACCTCAAACTACTAAATTATTAATGTTGCGTATTCCTTCTGTTTATAGTAGTTTTTTTATAAAACTGTAACATAAATGAATTCACTCTGAATATAGAAGCGAATAATAAACAAAAAGAAATAATTTTATGTATAAGAATAAACATATTGTAAAACTAATACTGGTAATAATTATTATTACAATACAATAATTCTACATATTTATTCTAATACTACGGACAATACAAGGAAAATTTATTGAAAAATGGCGTTTACAAAAGTTTTCAAGCTACAGTTTACAAAACTCACTCTTAAAGTATGGTAAAGTCAATATCGTCTAATACAGTCTGTTACGTAACACAAGCTACAGTTATGGAAACAATCGAGTAATTGCTTATTGCAGGCGAATGTAACGCAATACTCGAATGTTATAACTCTATTCTCGGTTTATGACGATGTAATTAGTTTGTTGTGAGTATAGGTCTATAAGAGTTGATTTAGAATCCAAATACCCACGCGATTAAATAATTTAGGCTTATTTTAGTATTTACTACGAATGAAAAGCCTTTTATAAATGTCTTTCATACTAAATAGTTAAAATAAATTTTGAAGAATATTGCTTTTTACATATTTAAGAGACATTTTGCTAAAATACGGGAATCAATCATCCAACACGTTCATGATTTTCCGGCAGTGACCTCGCGATGGCTTTCGATAGCGTGAACCGTCTGTTTTAAACGCTGCCGACCTATTTCAGTCCACCGCGAGCGGAGCTCCGGTTTAAAACAATGAACAGAGTACGAAAGAACAGGAAAGGTATATTTCCAGGTTATAAGACAGAGCGGGATGCAAGTTTCGGCAGGCGTCACACAGGGAGATCACATAGTACCCGCTGCGTTCTATTTCTGCACGTCGCAAAACATGTCTCGGAATTCGTTTCTATGTGTCTGGGCACATTAGAAATCATGTGACTAATGATCCGTCGAGTTAAAACAGGAGATTAACACGTGATAGTACATTCCGTGTCGTCGGTACTTTTAGGTCGTTACCTTCAATACATTTAATATATTCACAAGTAAATTCGATAAATGACGTGTACAAAGCACATTCAAGGCTTGACTGTTTTAGTTCTTTTTTTATATGACGTAACATAACGAACACGATTATTACCTTGGGTGACATCATTAGTATTATATAACTTATGTTAGGACAATCGCCGTCTGCCAAAATTGAGAAATAAATCAATCCGTTTGTCAACAATGGGTACATGCCGGGGGTCGCTCGAAGTATAAGCACATATGTCATCCACGGTGTATTAATAAAACAATGACATTTGAAGTATGGACCGAAATAGGATGGGGTTTCGTGCGAGTGCGCGAATAAAATTCTAGCTGAACGGACTCTGTAGAGTAGAGTATTGCAGTGCGTGTTTTATACAGTTCTATAATGTACTGGCCACGTATCTCCTGCGTGTAAACAGAGTAAAAATAGCCCGATTGTTTCGTGTAGTTTACTGTACTGACCGCATTAACCTGTAACAGCGGTAAATAAAATGATGTAGCACCTCAATAACGGGCTCGCGTAACACATGTTGAGAGCATTCTGGTTATTTGTTTTAGCCGCTCCACCATGAGCCGGTCATCCATCGTACGCTAGCGTTAAGAATTTTTCACATACACCTACCCACACCTGTTATAAGTAACTAGCATTCGTTTCTTTCTATTTACATTAATTGGCGACGTTAACAGCAAAATGGTAAAATTAATCAAACAGTGCTTTTTAATGCTTGCTTCCTTTGACCCTTTAAAAATTTTTACGAAACTGACATCATAAATAAATATTGTCAAATCCTACTCAAGCATTATCAAATAGAAACGGACAAACTCAATGTATTAGAATATTCCATCCGACTACATTTAAAATATCTAAATAACCCGACGATAAATCATTTAGGTATGGTATAAAATGATTATTGTGTTTATATTCGCTTTCAACGTAGAATACGATACTGACAGATAATGCAGTACAAATCATTTGGCTCTCGGGCGCGGCGGACGTGTGGGCGCTGGGGAAAGAATTGAAAATTGTAACTCCTGCGCGATGCCGGCCCGAGCGCCGCTTCAAATTTATTTCGATCCCGGCATAAATATGAGTAGGCAAGAAATACCTGGGAGCGTTCAATCATAAACGCTGGAACCTGGTTTGTTTCCACCGTGCACGGTTTTAGTTGCGCGCCGCGTACACAGTTTACTCTGTACGCTTCCGTTGCCTTTGGCGTGTGCGTGTGCGGTTCCATTTGTATGTGTGTGAGCGTGTTCGGTTACCGTAACAAACTGCCCATCATTAGGTCCCCGATTAGACGTACCGGAATGTTACAAAATGACTCCGATGATGAGTCGTATAACAAACAAAAAGGCACACGAAATCCCGCTCTTCCCAAACGCATTACAAGCAACACTAATTAAAAATATTTATTATGCATATATTTTTTTCATTAAATCGCTTGTTCGTTTGCCTCTTACCGCATAAAGCACATTTAAGGCCGAGATGGGTAAAAGTGTGTTCTAAAAAAATAACGGATTAAATTTTTGATTGCATTTTATTGATGGTTCTCTTTTATTTATTAAGAGACGTAATTTGACTTTTATAAGGTAAAAATTCGAATAAAACCATCGTGTCTCCTCAAAACAATGTTTCTCCTTTTTAAATGAAGTGGATGTTGAGAACATATCAAAGATGTTTTACATTAAGACGAAATCTACACTTTATAAAAAAAGCAATTTCACAGGCCGTACTACAATAAAATCTACTCCTCAGTTTTATGATTGCCATTGTTGGTCTAACAAGACACTACTTAGAAATAGCAATAAGCAGTAATTGATCCAGCAAGGGAATATGAATGCTTGATCTATTGCATCCAGAAGAACGCGAGGACCTGGACACTGAGCATGACTCTTCGTCTACTGTTGTTTGACGTTAACTACACACTTCCCAATTTATAGGCGATCATAAATTAGCTATTGAAACAAACAAACCGCCAATTGGCACTCTTGTAATGAACGTATTTCAGATAATAGAACGGCCGTTTTTACATACAAGGACGTAAAAAATGACGAAACAGTCAGATCGTATCGAATAAGTAAGAAACGGAAAAGGCGGTGTGCTCGTTTCACAAAGCGCCGTTCAGGACGGGGAGGTGAAGTGGGGAAGGGAGGGCTAGGGGCGAGGGGGTTGTACTGCGCGAGTCGGGGACCGTTGCGAGGCCGCGGTGACGTCATCGTTGGAAATTGATTCGGGGGCGAAAAACAAGGCTACAAAAGCCGGCGCCGCGTCCACCGACGTAGCATAAATTACTGGTCTATTTGTTAAGCCCGGGTCGGCGTAGGCCCTTTATCCGCGCTCCAATTGAGCGCCACGAAAAGTTCGATCGAATGTGATCTTTATCGCCAAACGATAGAGCTCATTTCCTCGTGAGAGACCACGCCGTAGTAACACCAGTACGAATCTCGTTAGTTCCATCGGATTTGGTCGCCGTTTCATAATTAACTCATTTTGATAATAAAACAGTGAACAGAATTTGAAAAAGACATCCCCAATGCTACGCCCCGCGGGCTACGGTTCGATGAGATTGAATCTGAAGCAATCATTGATACACTCGCTGTAAATACCCGTTGAACGGGGTAATCGAATTGAAATTGTTGATATTTCACTTCGGTTAATGTTCGACATAGAGGGAATGTACTCGTGCGGTGTGTTCAACGAAAGGAATTTCTGTTTTATTTCCGACGGGTCAATGAATGCTCATTTGAAAGACACACACCGTATTCCGAGCATTTTACTTAGTGAGTCACCTTCATATCAACGAGTTTTACATTTCGCGTCAAACGAAACGAAGAAAATGCTGAAAAATCTCTTTACTAATTTTAATGCACTGTAGTTTTAACGATGCTTATCTTCATCTTCGTTTTCATGTATTTGTCTTCTGTTTTATGGAGTAAGTAAAGACATACAAAGTTTTTCTCGGTCTACTTATTGTTTCTCATTTGTCACAATCGACCTTTTTCGATATGCAAATTTCTTTATCTGTTTTCACGTTATTCATTATACAAAGAAAGCAATATCAGTACGAAACAGCATAGAAAAGTATATCTAAGAATTCGTTTAGATATACTAAGTAAAAACAAAATAGTATTAAAAATTAAAGAGGAGAACATGACATAATTGTTTTTATGATTTCAATTTTATATAAATAAATAAATAACTTTCTTAACAAAAACGTATACTGTTTTCTCTTTTGTCTGTGACTTATATTAAGAAATATATCAATGACCGATACCCTGAAGTGCTCTCCTAAAATGTTGGCCATTTTTAATTCGATGATGAGAGTAAGAAAACAATAACAAATCAATTTAGATACTTTGGAGTACAATGTTTTTCTCAACGAAACAGAAAAGGTGTTCTTGTAATAGAAAAATTTGATTATCGAGGAAAAAAAATACAAGGTGGTAATGCGAAAATGTCACGGAAGGAGTTGACTAACGAACAATGCTTGGATGATGATTGGAGTGTCTGGCTAGAGAGGTTATAGTTGTCGCGACATGTTTTTTTTCTCTCGAAGTAATTAAATATTAGATGTTTCAGGAAACTATGGGCCTTGGGCCAGGTCTTTGTACCTATTCAAGAAGATAGTTAAATTAATCCTAAACTGTTTCTAATCGTTAATTCCGATAAATATAGCTTTATTTAATTGTAATCACAATAAGATTATTTAAAAATTGCAAGTACATCTATATGGCGATTGGCATTTATTTGACGTTTGTCATAAATGTCAATCAGTGTCAACGCAAAATATAATATGGTGTGCTAATGTATAATGTAGGTAACGCACAATTCAATTAATTGAATTGTAACTTATTAAAAAATTATCCATGAAT
>DWHQ01001627.1:0-10517 GCA_018247955.1 Eurytides marcellus marcellus | reverse complement strand
ATATTAAGTTATCGCTAGGACTGCATATTTAAATTTTCAATAATTGAAGAAGAAAAAAATAATTTATGAATAATCCTTAAATCAACGTGGAGTTTTCATCCAACCATATGCAAAATATAGTAGCGATAAAGGACTATTGCAATATATACCGTGTTTCAATGTCCAAAATAACTGACGATTCAGCGCAGTAGGTACGAAACGTTTAAAATAGGAGCAGGTCATAAATTTTTATATTCGCCGTATATATGTATTCCCAAATGAGAAACGAGGAGAATTTTTACACCTTACGTGACATATAACGGAGCCCTAACACTAAAATATTGATAGTAAAACCGTGATAAAATAAAAAAATGCTCATCAGGAGATATATCGATATGATGCGCGTAATTTATTACCGTTACTGTCGGTGGCCCAGCTGTAAACCGCTCGCAACTGAACCTCAATACGATTGGCCACTAAAACACTGATATATAGCCGAGTCCAGACGCGAAATCATCAACAAGGCTCTTATTGCTACATGAAATAAGATAAAAACAATTAGTCGGACAATAAATTATGTCAAACATACCGTCGACCCGACACGGTCAAGTCAAATTAATGAATATAAACAATTCGAACGAGCTTCATAATTTATTTAAGTCATGTAATCTCAAAGCCGCCATTTTTCTTTGCGCGAGTAAAAGTCCGCTTCCAACGTGCTACGTTCCTGAATTATTATAATGTTATCAGTGGATATAATGGTAATATATGCAAATTGTGTGTACACGCGCATTGCAGTCTCTTTGACTTAATCAATTTTTAATCCCGGCTCGGGCGGAGACTATTAAAACCACTGGAGGAGTGCTGCCGTGGTTCAATTGTTAAGTTTTAGAGCAGCGCTCTACTTTTATTGTTCCACCGAAAATAGACCCTGCATCTATTACACCGCAATGGAATAAATATTTAATTAGTTAAATTAAAACAATGAATTTAGCGTAGTTTCACTATCGTATACTTTATGTTTCTTCTACCTAATGATATTAATATTTTTTGTTTTTAGTTAGCGGGAGTCTTTTGTTTTAAAATTCTAGTATTTCTAATTTACTGTTATTTTGAATAAACTAGAATATCTATTCTACGGAATTGTCGATACTCTCAGAACGCGTCTTCTCCTTGTTTGTGTATTATAAGTCAATTTCGAGGCCGTTACTACAATCTGATCATTAAGCTAATGATGTTGGCGCAAATACCGATACACTGTTATTGCAACCAACTAACTTAATTAGTACATAACGTTCAATTACTTACAACCCCGGTATCCGGTGTGAGACACGATTAATAGTGAGCCATCGATCTGTATCGAAGGAGCTTTTCGCATGGCAGGTTGTATACTTCGAAAATAAAAACATGCCTCCTATATTATCCTCCTCCCTCCTATATATTAGGCATACTTGTATACACTTGTATATGGCCTGGCCAGGATGATTTCCTGGTTGGGGTGATTTTACATCATCATCAAATTTTTTCATTTTAATACCATGCACGTGATCTTTCAGCACGCATAATTGTATTTCATTATCTCATCGGTAACTGCTATATATATATATATTGGAACTTGGCTAGGGTGATTGTACTGAATTTTAATTTAATTTATGGCCAAGAACTGAGCCAACAGGGCGTTGTACACAAATGTATGACTGTTATGAAATTGAATGTCTCAGCGTTGCTCTAAGGCGCGATAGTTCGCGTGACGTCGTTAATTTGAACTGTATCGTGGTCTCCTTACATAGGTAATTACCCAATTAATTAGCCCCCTCAAGACGAAAGGAAAGGTACACGTAACAGTATTCTGCAGTCAGTCACCTACGGAGTTAATACTGGCGCGTTATTTATTACAGTCACACAGAATACCCTTTGACGTCTGCATGAGAGAGACTCGCGCGATATACGACGAGCGAAACTAATATTTGAATATATTATTCGAATTTTCCAGACGGTACATAATTTTTACAATGTTCGCTTACACTTAGTTTCTCTTTCCATTTTGTCACGTTCTAAATTTATTTTTCTATTCAAATGTCTGTTATCATTCATAGGTGTAGAATGTGTGTGTTGCTATCGAAAAATATTTAAAAATTACCGAATTACACGTTAAGTTACCTACGCATGTTTAATTTTTTATTACAAGTAGATAATGTACGCCCAATTATATTTCATGTGTCTTGAGCTTTACATTCTGCGTAATTTTTGTGATCCGATAAAGCTGTATACAGTCGCATAGGCTTAAAGCATCAACGTCAGTCATCACAAGCGTAATTTTAATCAAACTACACTAGGTGTACGCATAAGTTTTTCCCAGATTTATTTAAAATATTGGCCATCTCTTTCTACAAAATTTGCCCATCTTTCAAGTAATTTATGATTACCACGCCAGAAAAACTGTTTGTATTTTGAGGCAAACCATTCGTCGAGCCGTTTTTCAACTATAGATATTGTTGAAGTGCTGCGCCAGGCTGGGAAGTACGACGCCGCAGCTGCTGTTGAACGAAGGATTCAAATGATTTTAAGGTGTTCTTTACTTTTTACTGCGTGAGACGGAGTATTGTCGTATAACAAAATCACTTCTCCGTGTCTTCTGGCCCATGTATTAACGGTTTCGTCGGGCTTCAAAAGTTCATAATACACTATACCGCTCTGGTCACACCAGACACAGAACATGGTCTTCTTGCCGAAGCGATTTGGCCTTGATGTTGATGAACCGGCTTCGCCAGGTGAATGCCACGATTTCTTCAGGCACGAAACTCGACATGATTACTGAACGATAAAACAAATAGGCTAGTTTTTGTCGGACTCAACTTATGTATGTCTGCGTCTGTGTCAAATTAATAGGCTGCGTTCTTTTCGCTGGCGCCATCTCTTAGTTAAACCGGAAAAAACTTATGCATACACCTGGTAATACAATGCACATTTTACTAAGGATATTAAATACGGACTTCGATTAGTTACTTTTATCGAAGTCCATATTTAATATCCTATCCTTACCTCTATATCACAATCACACAGTAAGTGTGTCGCTTGCCATCAGGCGAACGACTTTCGTCACTTTATCTCCTAAAAATAGTGTTAGCATTTTTTTTTAATAAGTATATTTAAACATGACCGCTGCTATTATTTATTTCTGTAGTATTTATTTAATTGCGTTCACCGACATTTCATTTTACTGGTACAATTTTGATACTATTCCCTAGCGCGGGAAGCGAAGCTTTTTAAATATGAAATAGTTATTATTTAACCGGTTATGCAGTCTGTTAAAGTAAAGATATAGATAAATTATATCTGAATGCCATTAGGCACGAAGGGCCCACAGAGCGGAGATGAGGTGATTTCGGACAAAGCAGCACTTTACACTGTGGAGCAAGATACGTACACACACGTAAGGATGCATCTGCGACCAGTGTCCATATCCAACGGTATAGCGTTCGCTCTAAACAATTCGGTCATGTACTATATCGATTCGCCCACGCAGAAGATAGAGGCATTCGACTATGATTCGCAGAAGGGAGAGATAAGTAAGTGTTATTAACTTTTATATATGCGTGTCAGTGTCTATTAATGCAAACACGAGTTTACATAATAAAAAGTCGACAAATAAAATTAGTTACCATAAAATTTTTGAATATAAACGATATAATACGATGTCTTGTCGTGTTTTCTCGTATTTTTGTGATATTTTAACGCTTATTGTAATTCTATCATATTCTATGTCGCTTCAGGTGGCCGGCGAACAATTATCGATATAACTGCGTATGGCTACGAAGATGCTATTCCAGATGGAATGACAATTGATAATAGAGGACACCTTTGGGTCGCCCTCATGTTTGGGGGTTCGGTTAGTTATTATGATATTTTATTATTCTTAATGATTACATTTTATATGCCGATTTTATCATTTTTCAAAATGGCTGACAAAAAGCTTTGAATTCATTCATTTAAACATTACAGAAGCCCAAAACAAACTAACTTATGTGTAAAATATCTGGTCGCGCCGCTTAAATTATCTATGTATTTGGTTCACGTGGCAGTCGCAGTCGCAAGTGCAAGTGCAACCGGGGAGGTCGATGCGTGTGCGCCCGCTTCCGCGCATCTAACATTTGTCGTTGACCGCCGCCATTACCTCTCTGTGCTTGCTTGTTGCCCAATTTCGTTTATACCGCACCGCATTTACCGCAAACTATTTGTGTTCATAAGACTGAATATAGTGGAAGAGGAATCGAAGCAGTGGAAGCAGTGAAGCCGCCATCTTGCAAGGTATTGTGCTTTCTTTTCCTGCATATCCTTCTTTCTTTAGCTGTCTACATCACCCTTGTCGATTTACCTCTGTAGACAGCCCGCTCCGTCAAGTGAACCAAATAGTTAGATTTAAATTAAATATACAGTCCACTCTATTTTCGCTTTCGTGTCGTGAACCAGTTGATTCGCGATAAATTTCACCGCCGCAGCGCATCCATAAAAGTTTGGTCCATACGAGCCGGATTATATTATTTCGAATTAGTTAGTTAAGAATAATAGATTCGTTAATTAACTATACAATCGTTCGTTCATTCGCATATAGTTTATTATAGCTTAAAATTCTTAATATCTAAGTATATCTATCGTAATGTCGCTAAACCCGCTTATCCTTTAATATTAAGAATTATAAGTACATATTATTAAAACATAATTATAGGTTCGTATTTCGTATCGTTTCGCACCGCAAAGTTCCTATAACTTAGTTTTAATATTAATAAATTTCGAAGGTAGGTAGATAAATATTAAAGATTGATTCGTTTCTTTGAGCTTGCGCACGTGTCGCCCCCCGTGCCCCGCGCCCTCGCCTCTGCATTCAATCGCAGTAGATATTATTTTAATTTACATCGCGTTTTATTCAATTTGCATTAACTTTGTTTGTTTAGTAATTATTGTTTTGTATAAAATTTAGTATGGCTGAAGGTGATAAACCTGCAAAAAAGATGTCAGCCAATGAGACAAAGCTTATTATTTTGGAACAAAAACGTAACACTTTCTTTCGTTGTTTACAAGAAATTTTTGATTTATCTAAGGATATTCACGAGAACTATTTGACGAGGGAAAACTTCTTAGACGCTAGTTTTAATATAGAAAATATACGTTCTGAGTTTATTGCTGTATTAGATGAATATAATAAGTGTTTGTTGGCTGGAAATCCGCAAGCGACGCCTGATTACAATAGTATAGTTGCATTTGAACGTCTTTATAGTCGTGTGAAGCGTCTCGTGACGCAATATTCAAAACATGATAATATTAGTCAGGAGTCAAAACCAGATATTCGTAATAAGGTGAGGCCTTCCTTGCCTCCCATCGAACTCGTGTCATTCGACGGAGACATAAAGTCTTGGCCATTATTTTATTCTAGCTTTAAGTCTACCGTGCATGACAACCCTTCGCTCTCGGACTCTGAAAAGATGTATTATCTTTTAGGTAAACTAACTGGCAAGGCTCGTTCAGTATGCGCAGGTATCACACCCTCAGCAGAAAATTATCAATTAATTTTAGAATCGCTAATAAATAAATATGAAGACAAGCGTTTATTGGCTACTTCATATTTAGATCAAATATTTGAGTTTAAAAACATCTCGTTCGCTAATATAAATAATCTCGAATTATTTTTAGATAAATTTTCATCGTCTGTAACCGCCCTTAAGAACTTAAAATTAAAGGATTTGTCCGACTTTATATTTTTATATATTGGTTTACGAAAATTAGATTCGGACACTGTTAGATCTTTCGAGTTAGATAAACGTGGCTCGGAATTACCTTCGTGTGATGATTTAATGTGTTTTATTCGCGATCACATTAAAATATTACAACGCACTTCGCTCGAGAAACGAGGAGTAACGAAAAATTCCGAGCGTCGAATGGATGCGGTATCGAAACCGCTTAAGTCTACACATACATATGTTAGCACCGCGACTATGCCCGCGCGGCGTTTATGTTTATTATGTAAATCGGAACATGATTACTTATATAAGTGTCATATATTTATCAATAAAATGACGCCCTCTGTACGCTTTAAATTCGTTAAAAGAAATAATTTATGCATAAATTGTCTGAGCGATAGACATCATTTAAATTCGTGTAATTCAACTTCTCGTTGTCGTAAATGTTCACAAAAACATCATACTAGTTTGCATTTCGAAAATAATAATGCCGCATCCACGGTAAACGCACCCGGTGATAATGCATCGCTCGCGGTGATCGCTTCGCACTCGCATCGCTCCACGGTTTCTCGCTTCGATCGTCGTCAGCCTGCCGAGGAGCCCGCAACCGCACCCGCTTCTGCACCCGATTCTACGAATACTCGCTCCGATGACGTCACGCTTTGTTCGTCGTTAGATAATTGTAATAAAAATATTGCGTGTGTTCCTGCGACAGTTCTTCTCGCGACCGCACGAGTTATCGTATTAGATTCGCAAGGTATGGAACATAGTGTTCGCGCGTTATTGGACAGCGCTTCGCAAAGTAATTTCGTTACTCGCGAATTGTGTCTTCGCTTAGGTTGGAATACTAGTAGTAGGCCTGGCTACTCTGTAGTAAAGGGTATTGGAGGTTCTACTAAAAATATTCAAGAATCGGTAAAAATAAAGTTCTTTTCGCGTTTCGATCGTAATATTTATTTTAATATGGATTCGTTAGTGATAGATAAGGTAACTGAGCGCTTACCTTCTGTTTGTATTGACGTTACGAAACTATCAAAATTTAATGATTTGCATTTAGCCGATGATACTTATTCAATTCCTGGTAGGATAGATATGTTGATCGGTGCGTCAATTTTTCCCCACCTTATGTTGTCGCGCAAGGTTTATGGACAACCTGATTGTGTTTCGCCGCTTGCTTTAGAGACCGTTCTCGGTTACGTTATAGTTGGTTCCGCACCTACTTGTTTGGATAATAATCAAACCGCTTTCACACATTGTTGTACAGATGAGTTTCTAGACTCTGTTGTACAGAAATTTTGGAGTATAGAAGAGATGGACGTGCCACGTATATCTAGCGCAGATGATGTAGCCTGCGAAGAAATTTACGCTCGCACTACCACACGTGGGGTGGATGGTAAATACACTGTCGCGCTTCCATTTAAAGGTGACATATTTTCGCTTGGTGATTCTTTTATGACTGCTAAAAAGCGATTTCTTTGTTTAGAGCGAAAAATGATATCGTCTCCTGAATTGAAGGAAGCGTATGATAGTGTAATAAAGGAATATTTAGATAAGGGTTTTATCTCGCTAGCTCCTCAGGAAAATGAGAAAACTAATAATTTGCCTTCCTATTTTATTCCTCATCATGGGGTTATAAGGAAAGATAAACTCACGTCTAAATTACGCGTTGTTTTAGATGCTAGTGCCAAAACTAGTTCGCTAGTCTCGCTTAACGATATCTTGTATAGTGGTCAGAATCTTCAAGGTAATCTATTCAACATTATCGTCAATTTTCGCTTATTTAAATTCGCACTCTCCGCTGACATTCGTCAAATGTTTCTTTGCATCGGTGTTCATGAATCTGATCGTAGATTCCAACGCATTTTATATAGATTCTCGCCTGAAGATCCTTTAAGGATCTATGAATTTAATCGCGTGTGTTTTGGATTAAAATCTAGCCCTTTTCACGCACTTCGTACTATAAAACAATTAGTAGCTGATGAAGGGGATGCTTATCCATTAGCTCGGGAGACTATCAACATAGGTCTATATATGGATGACTTCGTTTACTGTATAGACAGTGAAGACGAAGCTATCGCGACTGCGACTGAGATGATAGATCTCATGAAAGCTGGCAAGTTTGATCTCGTGAAATGGACTAGCAATTCTCAAAGAGTCTTGAATTCTATTCCGCCGTCTCATCGTCTTTCATCGGTTAAAGAGTTCGATGACTCTGATATACATAAGGTTCTCGGTTTATGTTGGTCGCCGACTGCGGATTCGTTTCGCTTAACAATTTCTACGCCGTCACAAACTTGCACTAAACGCTCCATACTATCCTGTGTCGCTAGGATATGGGACGTTATGGGATTCGTAGCTCCTGTTGTGTTGTACGCAAAACTTCTCATTAAACAACTTTGGTTGAATAATTGTGATTGGGATGATTCGCCACCTGACAGTCTAGTTCAGTTATGGAGTCGTTTTAGAAATGAGCTTCCTTTGCTCAAGCAGATTCAAATCCCACGTCATGTTGATATTACCAAAAATAGTGTTGTTACTATTTTAGGCTTTGCAGATGCCAGTGAGAGAGCTTACGGTGGAGTTGTTTATTTTCACGTCGAAGGTGATCACGGTAGTTCTATCCACCTTATAAGTGCCAAATCAAAAGTGTCCCCTCGTAAGGTTGTCTCGCTTGCACGTCTAGAGCTTTGCGCAGTATTAGTTCTCGCTAAATTAATTAAAAATATTATTGTAGCATGTAATAATCGCATTCAATTTCATAGAATTTATGGTTTCTCGGATTCAACTGTCGCTCTTTGTTGGGTTCACTCTTCACCGCATCGTTGGGATACCTTTGTTGCTAACCGGGTTTCCAAAATTCAAAATGAATTAGCAAAGGAACATTTCTATCATGTACTCGGTACAGATAATCCCGCTGACTGTTTGTCACGTGGCCTAACACCTGCGCAAATCTTAGATCACCCACTTTGGTTTAACGGTCCTCCGTGGGCCGCGTTAGATCCTTCGTATTGGCCTGTAGCTAATTTTAATCCTTCGTCGGTTTCTGAACCACCAGAAGAAAAGAAATATTCACTTTTTTCTTCAGATATTCGCGAAGAACCGATATTAGTTTCGCTCGCAAACCGCTTCTCGTCTTGGTCAAAACTATTACATTGTATAGTTTACATTTGTCGCTTCGCTAAACTTTTAACTCGTAATTGTAGAATATCCGCTTCGGATCTTTATCGCGCTGAAGATCTGCTACTGCGTCAAATCCAACAAGCACATTTCGCCACTGAAATTAGAAATTTAGAACTTGGTAAACCGTGTAGCTTGACTTTTCGTCGTTTAAAGCCATTTTTACACGAGGGAATCATGCGGGTTGGTGGTCGACTAGCAAATTCTGATTTGGATTTTCAATACAAGCATCCGATTTTATTGCCCGGTAAAACTCATGTTATAGAGTTGCTTGTCGACTATCACCATAAAATAAATTGTCATGCGGGCCCTGATTTACTCATGTCACTCTTACGGCAAAAGTACTGGATTTTATCCGCTCGCAAGCTTATTAGGAGCAGAATATATAAATGTCTGCCTTGTTATCGACTTCGACCGAACCCAAGTTATCCAGAAATGGCAGATCATCGGGCGTTTCGTGTAGTACAATCCGCTAAACCGTTTGTTCATACAGGTACAGACTACGCTGGTCCTTTGAAAGTTACAATTTCGCGCGGTCGTGGTATACGTTCTACCAAAGCATATGTTTGCCTTTTTGTGTGCTTAACAACCCGAGCCGTTCATATTGAGGTCGCTGGCGATTTAAGCACTGCAAGTTTCTTAGGTGCCTTAAAACGTTTTCTCTCTCGTCGCGGACCTGTGAAAAGAATGTACTCGGACAATGGCACAAATTATGTCGGTGCCAAACGTTTTCTGTCGGAGTTGCACGAATTGCTATTATCGAAACATTTCAATACCGAATTTGAGCATATTCTAGCGGAAAATCGTATCGACTGGTGCTTAAATGTACCAGCTGCTAGCCATTTTGGTGGTGCCTGGGAGTCGCAGATCAAGAGCCTAAAAACTCATTTATTTCGCGTTGTAGGAGATCAAATTTTGACATTTGAGGAGCTCAGTACAGTGCTCACTCAAATAGAGGCCGTTATGAACACTAGACCTTTATGTAGAACTCTCTCTAACGACCCGTCTGAACCGCTTGCGTTAACTCCAGCGCACTTCTTAAATTTAACTCCTCTTAAGTATTTTCCCGCTAGTGATATTAAAGAAGACAGAATGCATCTCTTATCGCGACATGAGATGTTAGATAAATTAGTGCAGTCGTTTTGGAAGCGTTGGAGAAGAGATTATTTACATACTTTGCAATCTCGTCAAAAGTGGAATACTCCAGCCAATCCAATCACTGTAGGAACTGTTGTTATTATTATAACTGATAATGTACCGCCACTCCATTGGCCTTTAGGTATCGTCGACGAGGTCTTCCCTGGGTCAAATGGAGTTACTCGTATTGTTCGTGTAAGGACTGCTTCTGGATCGTATTTACGACCAGTGATCCGTCTTTGTCCCTTACCAAACCAATAGCTTTTAGTCTTTAATTCATTTTAGTTTAGTTAGGATTAGTTTATTTTCGCATTTCGTTTACATTTATCGCATTCGCTCGCTTTTCGTACCGCGTAAGTTTATTTCGTTTAGTTTCGTTTTCTTTGAAGGGAATCCTTCAAGTCGGGGGGAATGGTCGCGCCGCTTAAATTATCTATGTATTTGGTTCACATCCCTAATCCATTCACCTATCCTTCCGGCACAATAACC
>DWHQ01001626.1:0-10518 GCA_018247955.1 Eurytides marcellus marcellus | reverse complement strand
ACTTATTAAAATCTCTTAAAGAAATAATTTATAATATATAAGTGGTAGTTATATAATAAATAATTATATCTATGTGATATCATGAGTACATGATATTTATCCTAAGTTGTAGGATAAGTATCATTACCACGAACCAGTAGCAGTACTACGATCTTGAGTCTTATGCAAGCCTGGTACCACTGTATTGCAATTATTCTACCGCCAAGTAATGTGGTACTACTCTGTTCCGGTTTGAAAAGCAATGTTGCTGCTTGATTACTAAAATTACTAAAATTAATAAAATTACTAAATAAATTTCTAAACATTATTAATTTAGTATATAATCTATATATCTCGAATCTCTGAGTGATGAGCGAAGCGCAGGGCCAAACAGGTACTTCAGGTGTCGTTATAATAGGGGTGTCGCTTATCATTAGGCGCACGTCATACTTGTCTCACATCACTTTATCCTAAAAATGCGAAGAGCTTATTCATAAATAGAGATTTACTGCAATTAATACAATAAATGTCAAGGGACATTTCACACACGACTATCCGATTCTAAACTAAGCAGAGCCTGTACTATGGTAACCAGACAACTGATAGACATACTTAAATATTATAAATGCATTTGAAAAGCCACACTCGTCGCACAAATATTTTGTCCTGAGTGGGAGTCGAACCCACGGCCTTCGGCTTCGCATCAGAAGCAGTTGTCACTAGAAAAAAAACAATATACTTTGACTAATTAACGTACGGAGTTAACGGAGAATGTCTCTATGGCGTCGCTGGGCTGTCTTCGAGCTCGCACCGCCACTATGCATGCACCACAACTGCCTTGATGACACATCGCTTTAGTCCCTGGTAGAGAGAGGTGATACCTGAGGTACGCGTTCAACGTCGTATCCCGTGGTATGGACTCGTTTACTATAAAAGAGTTCGTTTCATATTATTTATGTGGAGTTGCCAGCAAACGAGCAAGCGGCTCACCTGATGGTAAGCGATGACCACAGCTCATGGAAACTCATAATATCAATTTAAGGTGGGATTATTTTGGGAGAGGGTATGGGTGGGTGGGATGGTCCACTGGTCACCTCATTCACGGGACGAAATACGGAAACGTAAACACTTTTCTCCCGATTATCCTCACTTTACGCCGATTTTCTGTGAGGTCGAGGTACTTATCCAGTTCGAGCCGGCCTATTCAGCAGCAGCGGGAGTCGCTGCGTGGCTCTGCCAACGTAAAACAATGTGACATAAAAGAAAATAATTTCCATATCAAGTGGCCTCACGTGTACATGGGGGTTTATAGATGTACGATTTAAATTTTAAAATTCCATCGGTACCAGAAGAGATCCTGGTTTCAATACAGGTTATTGGAATATAAAAGCAGGCAAACGAAAAGAATACGTCATGGATGTTCATGATCTTAAAAGATTTTTCACCATTATTAGGGACACGTATAAGTATAATAGACATACATATTTTTATATTGCCTCCGAGTACATGATAAAGTAGTAGTTACAAATAAACCATAAAACCGAAATAACTCATTAACATTTTATAAACAATTAATATAAGAAGTTTACACAATACATAGTGAAAAAATGACCATTAACGCATTATTTATGTCTTGACTTGTATATTGTTACATTTGTTAAACCGCACTTGTTTAAATAAGTGAAGTAGAAGGTCGCTGCTGAATTCATAATATACTCATAATCCTCCTTATTATCTTTACAAATGTTGGTCTTTTGATGCGTGCGTACTCAGTATTGTGCAAGCGTTACCGTGTTCTAAACAAAAACCGAAAAAAGGTATTGCGTTAGATATGTAAATATTTGTCGATTAATTCACCACTCAACACAATTGACACACATAAATTCAATGTATCCACCGTGCACAGGCGCTAGGCTGAGATGTTTGCCTACATCCGTGAAGTTGCCTATTTTCTAAGTGGTGGGACCCTTGCAGAATCCACCTGGGGTGATACTATTGCGTTGACAGTCATTCCGCGGTGTGCACTACTGCGTTTCGGTTGGAAAGCCAATGCTGCTAATGTAAATAGTGGACATAGAGATACTCGTTTTATCGGTGGTAGAGCCACGCAGCTGCTCCCGCTGCTGAATGGGCCGGCTCGAACCAGATAAGCACCACGACCTCTCAGAAAATCGGCGTGAAGTGGAAGTGGTTTCGCTTCCATGTTTCGTCCGGTGAGTGAGGTGGCTGGTGGCCCACCCCCTTTCTCTTCCCCCTCTTCTTACCCTACCTTCCACTCTTCCTCTCTTCTCCTTCCTCCCTCTTTCAAGAATTCCCCTCCTTAAAGACTGGCAACGAACGAACAAGTTCTCTAATGTTGCAAATGTCCATGGGCGGCGGTTATCACTTACCATCAGGTGAGCTGCTTGCTCGTTTGTCAGTCTACTTCATAAAAAAAAAACTCGCATATATCTTTAATCTCTAAGTGATCAGTAGCCAAGTGGGTTCTGTGTCACACTGTCTAGGCGTCTCGCTTACCATCCGTTGCATGTCATACCCGTCTCGTCATTTTATCTCCTAAAAATATTACTGGCAATCGCCGAGATTTTAACATATAAGAGTTATTGTCTGCTGGATAAAGGATTTTCTGTATAAAAGGCACATACTTCCACGCGGTTTTGGTGTTTGTATGTTAGTCAGTACTAAAAATTGTAAGTTAAGCATTGAAAATTCATCGGCGCCGGCATCGGGATTTGAACTCACGTATACCATACAGGCACGAGCATAATAAACTTATAAGCGAACGCCCGGCCACTGAACTATCATCGCTCGTTTAATTCTTTAATTAGTGGTTGGTTTAATTTTAGCCAATTTTTGTTAATTCCTTCGATGCTTTTAAAAATTTACTTACAATCGTGCGTACAATTACTTCGTAATCGTACTTACAATTTACTTACAATTGTTGCAATTATCAAGAATTATTATTAGCATGAGGAATAATTAACTTAAAATAACGCCATTATATTATATGAACCATATACATATGTAATTATCGAGTTAAATGTCAGAAACAAAATGGAAAATGAGTTTTGTAAAAGATAAGGGTAACTATTTTAATATTCAGGAGGTATACCAGTCATACCTAGCCCTTATTTAAGGTTTTTACAATAGAGAATAGAAAAATAAATAAAATAAAGAAGGCATTTGGTGTAACGATCAACGTGGTGAATGACATACGCAATGTACGTATGTACCTGTGATATAACAACTTATAAAATGACGGGTAATTTGTGTTGAGGCCGTTACGTTCAACTTTTCGAAATCACCCATTTCCTACTGCGCAGTTATTTTAAACAGATAAGTAAGCAACCAAGGCTGTGGCAATAAAAGAACCATTTTATCTTTAATAAATGAAAATTAAAATAAACAGGTCAACACAAAAAAAAAAACTTGATACATTTTTAATTAAATTTTCTTTCTAAATTAAGATCTGAAATTCTAAATTTGCATATAATATGTATCGCATCACTTGTTCTTTACACTATTTATATATAATTCAATATGTTCTTAGCATCTTTTTTCGTTACTTTCACAATTGGTGGTATCTCAAAGATAAACATACAAATATATAAAAAAATACTAAACCAACCTGAACAGACTGCTTAACATTACTGCTATTTTTAAAACGTTATGTAATTTTTTATTTTGTGATAAACGACCACAACATATGTGCACATATTTTCCAATCGGAAGTTCGAAATTGCATTCAAGCATGAAATTTGGCATCGATCGATCTTGGTGATTTTCTAATCATTTTCAAATTGTCTGGTTATTGTTCTGTTAACTTGAGTGTTGTTCATATAAAATAAAATTACCTGCGCATTTTACTCCGTTTACCGTAAACTCAATACAGGCCATTACTGTTCGATGTCTTGTTTTCCCGTATAGTAATTTAAGATCTTCTGTAATATCCGGGATGTTACCGAAAAATTAAAGTAAATAAATTACAGAGACGTCCATTCGCGCCGACTGTTTGCGCCACTGAAGCCTTTTGAATGTACAAAAATAACCCAAACGGTAAAAATTTAGGGTTCTCTGAGAATTCTGAAAACCAAAAACCCTAAGATGGATTAATAACGCTTAATTACATGCTCTACATGGCTCTACCACGGTTGCTACCGCTAATAATTTTTTAAGGATATTTTTTGCTAAGGATATTTCATAAATTTTTATTAACAAAATTGATAGAAAAATGTCTTTTTTGTGTCAACAAGGTTAAAATAAGCATTTGAATTATTAATTATTAATTAATCAACTTCTCACTAGAAAATAGGGAAATTAGAAGAAGCGATAAAACCAAAAAGAGATGATTTTTTTTTAATAATCTCCCACTATACTTAAATGTTTATGTTTATACCCAAAATCAACGTAAACACTGATTACTAGTATAAATGCGAACTTAAATAAAAATACAAGAAAGATTACACGTGTAGAAAAAATATTAATTTAATATTTTTTTTTACTTAAATTTATGAACTTCATTAACACTAATCTTGCCAATACGAATCTTCGTCGCCAATATAATACGTGAAGAAAAACGTTTCTAAGCGTATAGTACCTCTGTACTATTTTTATATACATAGTGATCAATAAAGCGGGAATCTTTCGGTATAAATATTTAATATATATCTTTGTTTTTCTAGACTATGCTAGATATAACAAAATAATTTTAATAACCAATGAATGTTATAGTTATCTGTGTTCTAACAATCCGCTTAAGGGAAACTCGTATTCGAAGGCCGCTGGTGTTTGAAGAATGTATGGAATCCCTTGCAATTATTTAGTAAACTTTTTAAAAAGTAGGCGTCGATTTGATCTTGGGACAACGAACTTGACATTTTTCACCCTAATGCGGGCACAGAACAGTGTGAGACTTAACAGTTCAGTCAGAGCTGAAGAGTAGATATTTGTTAAAACATACATATTAAATACAACATTATAGATAAACATATTACATTTGTCACATTTTAAAGGTCATGTATTAAAAATTATATAATGTAATGGTTAAAGAATCCTCTGGTCGAGTTTTTTTAAATATCCTATAATACAT
Organism: Eurytides marcellus marcellus; assembly: GCA_018247955.1. NCBI lineage: Eukaryota > Metazoa > Arthropoda > Insecta > Lepidoptera > Papilionidae > Eurytides > Eurytides marcellus. The sequence continues at coordinate 5,450 of DWHQ01001626.1, read as the reverse complement.
ACATTATAAATAATGTTTACAAAAAAATTCTACAAATAAGAATGCACATTATTTTAACATCAAAGTATCAATGAAACTAAGTGCATTACAATGTATTATATACATTAGTGGAAGTGCAATTCGGTTGTAATAAAATTAAATGACTGAAAGTTATGTAATATTGTTTCACATTGACAAAAAAAAATGCAAATATTTAGGTTAAGGCTTATAATATTGTATTAACACCTTCTCTGCTTAGCTAACTTATAATAAAAAACTCAACGGTAATCCGTTGGGTCTTTTAACAGTTTTCGAACTGTGTGGTTGGGTTTTTATCTGCTTCACATTTGTTTGCTACTTTTTTTTTTAGATTAATATTATTGTAACTGTTTGTTACAATTCTAAATCCAAATCCATTGATATAGATTAATATTATTGTAACAAACAGTTACAATAATATCAATAATTTGATCTATCATATATGCCTTAATATTTACGAGTTTTGTGCATTAACCTTGCGTATTCTCGGTTGATGTCCGCTGCAGTGACCGTGCAGAAACAAGATTTCAAAGTCACTTTGAAGAAATTAATGTCCTACATCTGATGTGATTTTGGTTTTTAACATTGTAGGTACGTATAATATATATTTGTGGGTACGTATCGTTATTATACACTACACGTGTAGATTGTTTGATCAGTTGTTGTATAACGTTCTCTTTTCATAGGTGTGACAAATGAGTAAATGTATGTCAAGATATATTGTTAAAATGACAGATGCTCTTTTAAAAATGAAAGTCGAAATTAAGTAACAAATTTCTCCCTTAAATATATTTATACTACTTCTTATTATAATTTATAAAAGGAATTAAACACACTATGTAATAATAATAAATCCTTATAACTTTATGGATACTTTATATACATAACATCATGAACGGTTCCCTATTGAAAATGTAAAGTGGTCGTAATCGTTGGTATTCTGAAATTTTGTTTAATCTATTTATTTCAAATTAAAGGCATATTTACGATACATAATTATCTCTAATATGGTGGGCATTAATTATGCAGAGTATTTTTAGTATCCAATTTACTTAAAAATATGTTAATGATACCAATAATGTAATTTTTAATCAACCGACATTATCTGTTGCAACTGTATATGCACTAAATAAATTATTATTAGACATTTTAGATAAAACGAATAACTTCAACAATGAAATATTGTTTCTTAAAAATTATGTTTTTAACTTTTTTTCTTTAATAGTAACCCAATATGTAATCCGTTTCCAATATGCGGGTTCGAATCCCGCAGAAAGGGATATGTATATGTGTCGTGGTTTCTAAATCGAGTTTCATTACGGGCTGATCACTCGATTAACTGAAAAGTAAAATGACCCATGTGTCGAACGGGTATGTAGTCGGTCCCGGCTACTTGTCGACGCCATCTAGCGGTAGCTTAGAGGAATCACTACGAGGTCGGTTTAATATCACCGCCTCTGCGCCTAATTTCTTACCGGTCGCGTCGTGTCCCATTGGATTCTAAGAGTAAGAGTGAATGCACCTGTGTCTGCACAAACACTTGTGCACTTTAATATATCCTATGTAGTTGGCTGATCTCTTGTAGATTGGCCGAAATCAGTCTTGATGGACATTGCATTATAAGAAAATCAGTCGTTTTTTTGTTTACACATGATGGATTTATATAACAGCTGAGAGAGTCGTTGGACGCAGAATAAGTGGAAACAGTCTAAAAATGTAGTATTTGAACTAACGACTTAGCAAATATTGTTCTTTGCAAGGCAGAATTAGTAATTTGTGCGTCAATTATACTAATATCATGAGACATCTCACACATTGCCATCTGACCCCAAACTAGGCAGAGCCTGTAATATGGTGACCAGACAAGTAGTAACATATAATTAACACCCAGACACAGAACAAATACCTCTGCTCATATCACAAATATTTTGTCCTGGGTGGGAATCGAACCCCCGGCCTTTGACTTTGCAGTTAGCTGTAGTAACCAATATACCAAAGGGCGTGTGCAAGAAGTTTTTACGCTGTGCAAAACAGATGCCATGCTCACTGCAAGAAATGAAACAAACAGAAATCTTTCGCATTAATACATGTTTATTTTGTGTCATGAAACAAGAATCATGTAAATTATAGAAAAATACAATGATTAATAAAAATTTAGGCCGAATACAATATGTTAGTCGAGAGATTCGCCTCGTCAACAATTCCTAGAGATAATTACGTTGAACACTTCTAATTTAAATTAAAACAATAGACGTAAAAACAAAAAGGTACAAGACAAAAAAAAATATAAACAATATTCAATAAATTACAGATCCGATTTACAACTTAAACACGATTACACATAGCTTAGAGCAATTATAAAAAAACTCGTCGACACTAATGTAAAATATATATTATATAATATAGTCTATACACAATTATATCAACAGTAAGTGTTATGCAAAAAGTGCGATCCAAATGTAATTTAGTTTCCTAACAGTTAAACAGTAGCGATTATACAATTATGAGACCTTGCAACTGCACATATTAAATCGGTTGTATAACATAAATTTAACACATTTATTCAATACTTACATTTCAATATAGATTTGGGATTATTTCAAGACAATACACTGTTTGGGATCAACCGTTTCATCCGATTAGGCGAATTTTCCTCGATTGCGATTTAAAATAAATTACAAAAGGTCCATAATTGCTTGACCACTAAGACGAATTGGCCATGGAAGCGACTTGGTCAAATTGTTACAATCTAGTACGATATTAGCCCCTACGACCAATTAACGACTTATTAACGCTTTCTGGGTCTACTACCTCTATACTTCCAGCTGATTTTCCTAGCTCCACAATTAGCTCGTTTAGCTGCCACCATATGACTGAAGGCTGCAAATCTATATATCATTTTATTTCTAAACTGTTCTTTCTAAAACAAAACACGTTAATGTTACGTTCTTGTTGCGTTATTGATATATTCGCGTAACTTAGTTTATATTATAACACAAATCTAACTTACAATTGATTTTATTAATTCAGACTTGATAAAACACTTCTCCCCTATGTATATGTAACATTCGAGAGTATCCTGGTAACTCAAGTCTTTGATGTAGTTAAATTAACGAATGATGCCTTAGGTAAAGTAAATTAATATAAAAACACGAGATTCCGAACGGCATCTGAGACTAGAATCTAGTTAAATTAAGCTCGGAAGCTCTCTAATCATTTCCAAAGTACATTCCCTAAATTCCATGTCGCGTGAGGAATCTCAAAATATTGGAGCGTCGAAACATACTGTTATGTACAATAAGTAAAGTACAGTATATAAAATGCCGAAAAACTTAAGCTATACAGAAAAAAAATAGGCTTTCCTAGTTTGTATATTTCGTTCTAGACGTATTAATTTTAATTAGAACCAAAATGATTACATCATCTAAAAGGCTTTGCTTGCTTCCCCATGGTAGACTTGTTTATCTCTCGATATTAGAATTATAAATAACACTGCAATTAAATTAATAAAGTTAAATTATAATATGTAATTTCATTTATTTTTGAATAAAATTTTAATCGACACAGACTTCAGTTCAACGTCTTAGGTATAACAGGCAGATAATACTTCAATTCAAAGAAAATAAAAAATAACGAAATAATCCAAAATTCTCGTAATGTTTGAAAATAGTCCAATAACAGTTGTATAGTTCGCAACTTGTTTATTATCGTCTTCGAAAACATTTTCACAACTACTGTAACGCCTTAAGAGATTCGTTGCAAGACTTACAGAAAATCTATCATCTGTCTATCAGTCCATTAAACATCTTGTACAAATATAATAATCACGCAATTAGATAGTCATTGATACCGTTATATTTACAAACTGTTGTTTTATTTTGAATTGAAACGGAAAAACTGTCTGGCCGAGATGTCAAATAAACATAGTCGTAGATTATTTTACGTTGTTATGGGATTGATTAAAAAAAGTACCTTCAACACGTATATTAAAGGAAAGAAAGTTTAAAGTGATAGAGAGGTTTTTGATTATCTATATAGTATCAAAGTTATTCTGAAAGAATAAAAATAAAAATCCTGGGAATAAAGAAAAAAAAGTCATTGAAAAGAAAGCACCTATCCGTAGTACCAAGAGTAGTATGATCTGAGTGTCGTCGTCGCTTCGTTGTTTCACCGCCAGTACAATATTCGAAACCGCCTACGTCCTCGAATTGGTTCGTATTTACCCTACCGCTACAATTTTTTTTTTTCGTTCCCTACTACATAGCATTTATTATACCCTGCACATAATGTGCACACGCTGATATTTCTAGTGACAGTTCGAAGGCTTCACAAATACACTGCGACAAAGCCATCAATCGTGACAGCTGTCATTTTCAAAGGTAACTTTTGACCTATGACAGCTGTCAGTGTCAAAGGTGACTGTCACCTGTCAGGTTGGTCGCGGATCGTCCGCTTTGTGTTGTCACTAATGAAAATATCAACCTGTACATGGCTACATATATCTAGATTGGCGTTACGAAGGTAAAACCGTACGTCCGTACGTCGTTACGGGTAGTCAAAGCGTAGCAGCCGTTAGCAGCCGTCGAAAAATTAGGCAGACCCAATATACACTACAGTGATAATAAAACTATACAAAGCCAATAATATAAGACTTGATCAGTTAGTGGCTACAAAATATGAGGTATATTTAGAATTATCGTTATGCGCTTCGTTCCTTCAGTCCGCAGCACTCTCGGACGATCACCGAAATTGAACTGTGAGCACTTCGATATCGCAAATTATACGAAGTGGCAATTTATGATCTATGCACTTAAAAATAGAGTCCATTGTAGGTTACGATTGCGCAACTCCAACGTCTGCCATTTTTCAAATATTTTAATAGTCAAATTACCATGTGGATTTAGTAACAATACAATTCCACTTTAACGTTCTTTACATACTCCTGTTTAAGTTGTCCTAAGCGCTTTTACGTTGTTTTAGTTGTTAATAATGGACTCGAGAATATATCGGTCGAGTACGACCGATTATTACGATTTAATAGTCCGTCGCGATCACTCGACGACGGCAGAGCACGGAGGCGACGGTGGGCTCGAATCACGCGACCCCGCTGTCCTGGGCGTGGGCGCGCTTCTTGTCGCCGCGGTGGTGGTCGGGCGTGGACTTGAGGATGTCGGGCTGGCCGTGGGCGCCGAGCCTGTCGTGCTGGTTGAAGGTGGACGCGTGCGAGCTGAGCGTGACGGTGGTGGCGTGCGAGTTGAGCGTGTTGTGGCCGGTGGTGTGGTGCGCGTGGTGCGAGTGCGCGAGGTGCGCGTGCGGCAGCGTCGAGGGGCTGGAGTGGGGCAGCGTGGAGGGCGGCTTGCGCGCTGAGCGGTGGCTGCCGCTGCGGGTGAGCGAGTGCGGCTGCGGCGTGGCCCCGCCCCCCGCGCCCCCGA
>DWHQ01001625.1:0-10518 GCA_018247955.1 Eurytides marcellus marcellus | reverse complement strand
TTGCTTCCATGTTTCGTCCGGTGAGTGAGGTGGCTGGGGGTCCCCTCTCCGCTCCTTCCTGCCTCTTTCAAAAAATTCCCCCACTTAAAGACTGACAACGCATTTGCAAGTTCTCTAATGTTGCAAATGTCCATGGCCGGTTGGTTATCATTTACCATCAGGTGAGCTTGCTCGTTTCTCAGAATACTCTATAAGAAAAAAAAAACACCTGGTTCTATGCAATTAAGTAAACCAGTAATTAATATTATCAAAATCAAAACACAGTAATGCTTGTACTTTATTGCTGCTACAAAATACCTGGCAATACGAGGGTACTACCCCAGTGTGACTGAAAAAAATTCCTACTCTTCATAAAATTTTCACATAATAATTATAAATGACTGCATGATGATTTCAAGTATAGAAGCAACATATTTCTCATAAAATATTACTCACAGGTATAAACAACCTTTGTGCTGCACATTTACTAAATAGGTTCATCCAGTCCTCTTTTAGAGCTTCAGGAAAAGTAATTTTCTGCACTTCAAAATCTAGTTGGCCCTTTACTAAAGATTTCCATTGTGTCAATGTATCATTAAATAAACTTTGAAGATTGTTATCAGCAAAAATCACAAAGTAAACAGGTGTCTTCGTAAATATCAGCACCGATTTTATTACATTTAAGGACTCATTAAACCTTGAATCGCAAACAACGAAAGACATTACTATCCTCTTTGTAATATGATTTTTATCGGCATTTATATTTCTAAAAGAAAGAAGAAATGTTATTGTAATTTAATAACATCTAAAATGTAAACAGTAAAAATAAACAAGAATCATTAAAAATAACTTCTAACTAAAGAGTTTTTTAAACATATGTACAAACAGCAAAACAGTCATGGAAGTGAATAATTATTTATTTATTAAATAGTTATTTGCTTCAATAACTGCCAACAGCCTTTAAATTAATTGAATTGTAACTAACATCAATCGCGGTCTTGAGTCGATTGGTTCCTTAAAATTATGAGACTTTTTTCTCACCGTGCTTAAAGAATATAAATAAATAGCTAAAAAAGAAAAACATAATATTATCAAGAGTTTGCAAATAGGAAGCCGTCTCATCATTACATTAACCTATGTCTGAATATATATGTAACATTTGACAAGTTTAAAACTTCATCATACACAATTCACAACCATAAATAAAAACAAACCTAACTTTTTTTATTTCTTACAAGTATCATCATCTGTCTGCCAAATCATTTGCAATTTTATCAAAAACATTTTATATCCCCAAAGAAGAATTTCTGAAAAATTTGTATAAAACGAACATCGAAATGTGTAAGAGGCCTATTTTCACCTTTTTTTATGGTGTAGGGGGGAAAACGGGCAAGCGGTTCAACCTGATGGAAAGCAATAACCGCTGCCTACGAACATTTGCAACGTCAAACGTTTGGCAAAATTTTTCCCCGGCTTTTTGATAAATATTTTTTTGGATGGAAAAGGAGAGGGAGAGACAGGAAAGGAGGGGAGACTCAGGAAAGGGAAGGAGGAGGAAGTTGTGTGGGCCACCGGCTACCTCACTCACCGGAAGAAACGCGAAAGCACAAAAACTTCCACTTTACGCCGATTTTCTGTGAGATCGTGGTACTTATCCGGTTCGGGCGGGCCGCGCACCTCTACCACTAACAAACCTTTCGATAACAAAGTAAATTCGTGCACCTCATATGAGTCTACATTTCAAAACACTAGTTAAGATTCGAATTCAAAGGGGCCTTTACAAGCCCCCAAACCTGAAGAGCTGATCATCAACAAGGATCAGTACACTCAATGATTCTTTACTCTAAAGGATACCCTAGAAACAGCTCAAGTTCCTCTATACGCCGACAATACAGTTTTTACTCATTTCGGTCGCGCTAGAACGCAAATTTGACAATAAGCAAGTTCAGGATTTGGAGGATAGATAACCCTAAAAAAGCAAACCGATCTTTTTAAGTTCAACATTAGACTTCACAACTACTAAAAGAGAAAACTACGACCCATAAAATTATTCGGTCAAGCCATTCTATAGAATGCAAGGTCAAATCCTATGCGTCACCTCAAACGACCTTCTTATATTTAAACCCCCTATATAAATTTTAGCAAATAAGTTTCTTATATTGCCTAACAAACCTTATACGTGCCCCTGGCAAAATGTGTCTGAAATGCATTATATCCGTACAAAATTTGTATACAACCTGTCCCTGTGTGTTAAGTCATATAAATGCGTATGTTTCGCATACATTCTCGGAGTTGATTTAAAAACAAATTCAAGAGATACAAAATAATTTCCTCCATCTCGAACCGGTGCTCCATATTATATACAAAATGCTTATTGGCAACAAGATCTAAAATTCCCCACTATCTACATACTCCAAAGGAAGGTCGCTAATCCTTTGATAAGTGGGTTTCATTCTAATCCATTGTGAGTATCTTTTGGAATTTACTTCCTCTTGGAATGTAAACCCGAGATTTCGAGAAACAATGCTGAGTCGGCCTTACCTACCAACCACAAATGCAACAACAAAAGGCCGGCGTGCGTCTACAGCTACCAAGCCTACATAGACGAGCGTAATGCAAAAGCTTCTCTGCTGGTCATATTACAAGATAAGGCCAACTGGATGCTGGGTTAAGGCCATATTGGTTATAAAATTTTAAGTTAACTGGCTTTCGGAAGTCAAAATAGAAATACCGCGACGAAATAAAATGGTATGCCAGTACCATAATTGCCAAAACAAATAGGGGCATCCTGCCAACTATCGTGAATATGATCGAGCCCCTAAAAACCCATGAAAACTAACACAAGGCGCCCGTTAGGCGCTCGAGGCGCGCAGTCTAGTCGTTTACATTCAAGTAATATATATCAGCCCGTGATCAGCCCGTATATTTTTTTTTTGTTTTACGTGGGGAAAATGCCTACGCACACCCGCCCTTATGGGGGCAAGAACGAGTTATGTCAGACTCGCAACGACTAAAATCTCCACGATGTTCCATGATGGGCGCATATAGGCAGGGTCACGGGAACGCTTCCGCACCCTTCCGCGACCCCGCCAGCTGGCCACCTTCGTAGCCCCTCCTCAGGGTGCGCTCCGGCAACCCTTTTCTCCCACTTCAGGCAAGGCATGCTGGAACCTGTAACAAATCTTCGTACTCGACCTCCTTTAGACTGGCCAGCGGACTCCCTTGAGTCCCCTGACCAAAGTCTTAGAAGCTGGGAGCCGTCGCTTCCTAGCTTCTACCGTATACAGAACAGCAGGCTAGCAGGCCCGCTTACGCTGGGAACATTGCCATTCAAATCAAAACACTGTAGTACATGCACATTACTGTTTGGCGGTTAAGTTATTGGCAATGAAAAGGCAAGGCAACGGTTATGGGGAAGGGTGATCGTCAACTTAACTTCCCAATAAACTCCAATAGCTGGACCGATACTGATTGGATTTGCATCTTGCTCTTTTTATGCACCTGTAATTGAGGTAACAGATCGATTACCGGAGTATCATAAATCCACTTTACAGCAGGACATTGAGTATGCTGCTTTGGCCGATGGCCCGCCATCTGAATAGAGAGCCCCGCCTATCCAAACCGCCCTTAATTGAACTGCTGTGCTTTGTTGGAGTGAAGTAAAAGCGCTTCACTAGCTATAAATTACTCCGAAATGCCTAACAGACAACTTGGAGTACCAAAACACTCCCTTACACGTCGGTCCCGCCCATCATATAGAAGTGAACCGCGAAACTGAGTGACGAAGGGCTCCTTTTCAACCTAAAGAGCAGCATCTTATTCCAGTGACCCCAGAAGAGGTCATAGGATTTATCAAAGGCTTAAACCTCATTCTGCCCATAATGCCAATATGTGATGTTTGCCTGCGACCGTTTTAAATGTGCTACTTGCTCTTTTCTAGATGCCTGGAAAGAGACCATAATTATCGACATTCCAAGCCGAACAGATCCAAAAACCTTTCCGCTAATTATCGCATACTATAAGCACATTATATCGAAACGTCTTAAAGATTACGTCTCTTGCAATAATCCCATTCATTCAAGCAAATTAATTTCTGACCAACATTTAACGGTGACGAACGCACTCATAGTGCCAAACAAGCTCATTCACATCTAAAGACATACTTGTTAAAACCCCCTCTTCAATATCGTGTAGAGGGCAATCATTTTAAAAGCCTCCTCATAGGACAGAAGTTTATGGTGAATTAAATTGATTACTTTTTTTTATTTTTGTCTATGCAACTGAACTTTATGGAAATACTGCGAAGATAGAATCGGAGTTCAGCCCGGCATTCATAAGTACCTAATAGTGTTTCAAAAAGAGTAGTCAATGTGTCGTACATCATGTAGTGCTGTGGTTAACTTTAAGAAATTGGTAACACTGCATGACGTAATTAGTCCCAGAATTTGAAGTATAATAAAATGTCAAATGGGTGTTAGATCAGAATAGAAATACTGTCTTCTTTCAAAAACATAGTCACAAAAAACCGTAGAACATTTCATTAACATTAAAAATATTATGTTGTAATTAACGATTTAAAAAAAACGTTTCGATATCATATTAATATACAATAACAATGGTAGTTGGAGCTTTTCCTATTGCAAAACTCTCTGTTTTATTAGTAAAACAGATTAGTAAGCCTATTGCAAATGCTTGCAAAGAGAGAGCCAAAAATAGTCCCTTTTTCAGAACCTATGTCTGTATGCCGCCAGCTCAATGTTAGTTAAAGCATACTTAAATTTTTATTTTCTTCAACTATGAATTACCCTTAATTTATATTCAATCTAATTTTCAGTTTACAATTGGTGTGAAGTGAAAGCTAAAATGTGGATTTTAAATTTAGGAAAGCCAGTCAATATTCCTGTTCTCAGCCAAGAAATGGCTATAGAACTTGGAGCAAATCTTCTTGGTGAAACAGTTATATTTGTTATAGGTGCTGGGCTACTTATTATTGAATACAACAGGTAATAAGAATCAAATTTTACTGTAGTTATATTATTTTTATTTTTTTCTCTAAATGTTATCCTTTTAAGGCAAAGTAATAAAGAGGCTGCAAAAGAAGCTAAACGTGCAGAGGAGATGAAACACATAACAGGAACAATTACTGACCTTTACTTTACTGTTCAACAACAACAAACACAATTAAGAGAAATGGAGAGGATAATTCACTCATTGGGTAAGCATTCTCAAAATCCAAATTTTGTTTTAGTTTAAAAAAAAATATTTTTTTTTTTCAAATTTAGTTTGCCCATGCAGTGATCATACCAATAACTGCATAAATTATTTTAGGTGTTCAGAAACCATCATCACCTCCACCAACTGAAAAAGAACCAGCATCTAAGACCCCACCAGGAACTCCAAGTGTTCCAGTACCTCAAACAATAAGTTACACTAAATACAACAATGATTCTATAACACCTACTCCTTATCCTAACAAGGGAGTTATCCTCTCTTCATTGAATTACATACAGATGGATGCATTTAGTTCACTGTTCAACCAAACCAATGAAAAAGTTACCCATAGAACCCCTGAGACAACTACAAATTATACAAGACAACCAGCAATTTTGTCACAAGCATTGTACAATATAGAGAATAACTTTAGGAGTTTATTTTAAAACAGTTTTTTTTAAAGTGGTTATATACATTTAAGTAATTGTTTATTTATTACCAGTTGTTAATATGTTCTTGTAGATATAGTCATGGCATAAAATATATAGCATATGATAATTAAATAAATTATTGTTTAATTTATTGTGACAATAAAATGTTGTCAAGTCAGGTATTATTTTATATGGAGATGATGACACAAGACATTGTTTTTAATACCCATCATTTTAATAAGATTCAAATGTATGTATGTTGACTTCTAATGGTACTATTTATTTTTAAATATAGTTTATGCATAAAACTGACAAATTAAATCCTCCTCCTTGAGCACAATCGGCTGCAAAAGGAGTAAAAAGGTTTTCCTTATTTTTACATATTATTTTTTTATGTAAAAATAAAGAAAAACTTTGTACCCCTGATTGTACATTATATTTACATATTAATTCAGTAATCCTCCCTATAAAGTGTTTTCATATTACATGATTTCAATCCCACATGTAACACAAGCATACCTATATAATGTAGGGATTTCCCACATACATTCTTTACTGTCTAATTTATAATGATTTGTGCAGTTCATAATTAGCTTCCTTTACCTTTGCATGTATGTCAATTTTGTTATTACAAAATGAAATTATTTTATTAAAAAATATGGGAATACCCCTTAACGCGGAACCAATCCATTGCATTACAGGGGATCCCCCCTGATATATAGATTGTTCAAAATAAATTTCAACAAAAATAATAGCAACTTGCTAAACCTCCCCACTCTTCCACAAACTTAGTAACGCTTTGTGGAATATAAATTATAAAGAATTTAATATGAGATTCAGCAAAATTATTAAAAGGATGACTTGGAAAAAAACGCAAAAATTCTCAACAATATTTAATTTTCAAGCCATTCATCCATGTATTTGCACTGTTGAGGTGTTATGAGTCCGGTTGAACAGCATTTAAATATAAGTGGACAGACACCACATGGTACTTGCACTAATCCAGGTGGAGGAATTAGAGATTCAATAGCTCTATATACCTTGCTACCATCGGGAAACACATTGCTTTCTGCTTTTCCATCATAAACCAAAGTGTTTAATATTGTGACAACGTCTTCTACTTCGAGTTTAACCTAAAAAAAATTCTATCAGTATTAAAGATATCAAAAATAGTGGTAAATTATAGAATAACTTTCTCTTTAAAAACTAATCAATATACATAACATTTATTTCACATAAGGGCACCAAATACTAATGATAAGGCGAAACTTCTTTCAAAACGCACCTAAGCAGATCTTAGTACAGCATATGTAGATGGTGGTACAGGGACAACAGGGTCCACTGCATCCACCACCTCAGCATCCACTGCATGGTCCACAACACATTTTGAAGAATTTTTGTATGAGGCACAGATCGCCAAGAAGAAAAACTTTTAAAGAAAGTGATTTTTTAATGGAAAACCAAACATTTTAAAAATATTTTTTTTTTTTGATTTTTTATAAGCAACTTTCACTAACAATTAGAATCGCTAAAGTATAATACTTCTTACCTTACTGATACCTAAGTCTGTTATATATTTTTGAACTTCTACTGCAGAAGCAAATGATTGTGTCCTTCCAATTATTGGTCCCTTAGGATTGTTTTTAATTTTATCTGCCCTTTGTTGCAAGAATCTAAGGCATTGTCTGTTGAGAATGTCCACAAATTCTGACTCAAAATCCTGATCTTGATACCATGCCCCACCAGATATAGATCTATCTGGTTCTAAATTATAAAGCATATATACTTTTTTTTTAGATGCCTGAAAAAAGTTTAACTTTTAAAGAGGTTCAAAACCTTGAACACTAACAGTGGTAAATGAGTACCACTTAACTATTAGAAAAATTTATTTGAATCAACTAGAGTTTGGAGATTGGGTAAAACTTAATATTCTTATTAAAGCAACAAAATTTTACTTACATTAACACATTTTACTGCTTTTATAATTTTCTTACTTTCAAGACTTTTTAAAACCTTTGTCAATTGTGTATTGGCAAGATTAGAATGAACTCTTATATCTCTTATCCATATTCCTTTGTTACCTGCTTCTTCAATTAAGTTGAAAACCACCTTTTCTTCATTATCAGCTCCCTTTACAGCTTGCTTAGAGGACTGAGCTTTCAATCTTAGATGTAAATGATTAATTATTAATTAACAATACTGTAATACTGTTAAGCACCTAATCTTATGCACTATGCATAAGTTAGATAAAAAAGAGTTTCACCTGTATATTAATGTACCTCCTTGGTTATACAAATCAAACAATCCTTGTTGAAGTAACTTATTAATTGCCGCCACAAGCTCTGCGGAAGATAGTTCAGGCACCGCGGCTAATATATCTTTATCCGATACTCCCTTAGGATTTTTTCTAGCTGCATTCAAAATTTTTTCAGAAATTACATCGTCATTATTTGAACTCATTTTTTAAATAATTTGTATTATAAAACTCTAGAAATGAAGATAGTAACAAACGTCACAACATTTCACATGATTTTGACATTTATGTTACTTCGACTTTTGATAAGGTCCAAAGCTTAGAATAATTATCAAGCCTAGAGAGCGCACATTTAATTGAACGTTTTTTAAGCTGTCACACTCTTTCATCAAATATACATAGTAGTGCAATAGAAAGAGATGACACATTACAATCGACTTGTAATTTATATCCAAATGTAGCTGTTTTTCATTCTAGTTGGGTAGAGCTTGCCACTATAATATCGACAAAATATTTATAAATAAAAATTTAATACTTTCGCATTTTATAATATTAAAATCTGTATCACGTCCCCCAACGTCAATTATCGTTACAGATTCTTGGGTCTACTGATATAATGCGTATATATTATAGTGTAAACTATTTTGTACGTTTTGAAAGAATACAGAAAAGGATACATTGTGAGGTGTTCCAAGAAATGGTAATGACAAGTTAAAGTTGATTCAATAACAATCTTTTATTTAACTGCGTTTCATTAGATGATATTATGATGAAAACGTTCAAGATCTGCAGTTAATAAAAGACCGATGATCTTTGGGGCACATCAAGTAAATTATTAAATAGTGTTATAAACGACATTGCTCCACAATTATCTTTCTACTTTAACAAATGTATAGATGCAGCTATATACCCAGATCTGTAGAAGTACAGCAAAATGGTCCCTTTGTATAAGCGTGGCGACAGACTTTGGGTTGGTAAGTATAGACCTATTTTTATTCTACCGTCCATGTGCAAGGTTTTTGAAAAGATACTCTAAAACCAACCAAAAACAAAGTTTGTTTGTAGAAACAATATCATGCATAGAGAACAGTATGGTTTTACCAAAGGTAAATCAAGAACGGATGGAAGTGCTAAGCTACTCAGACATATTAACGACGCATGGGAGAAATCGCAAAATGCAATAGGAGTATTTACCGATTTATCCAAAGCCTATGATTGTGTGGACCATCAAACATTATTTCTAAAAATAAACCACTATGGAATACGTAGAACTACACAGCCGATTGGGATGGGATGCGCTCTTTTTTCGCGTTCTACCCCTAGGGGCAGATTTGTATCACACTAGACGATCCCAATGCCGTCGCTGATTCTGTCACCGATGTGGTGCTTCAAGGGATGGAACTTTTTCTCTCTCGACTCGCTGGCCCACACAGCGAAGGGAAACCCCCATAAAGAGAAGGCCGATCTCTTGGACTCTCTTTTTGCTTCGAACTCGACTTTGGATGATGGGAAAGAGGGGAAACACCGCCTAACCTCCGGCGGTGTGCTTATTCAATGCCAGAAATTCAATTCCGGCAAAATTCAGTACGTAAAGCACTTTTCTCCCTAGACATCCACAAGTTGAGTCCCCTCCATTGTGCCGAAGACTCTTGACCTTGACCTTCACCGGTTTTAACGCGTCTTTTCCAATACTTTTACTCTTTAGGCGTTGTTCCGAAATCTCGGACGATAGCTTTGGTACACCCAATCGCTAATAAATGTGAACGAGAACGAGATCCGATCAATTTGGGTATATTCCGTTTATCAACCGAATTGACACATCGCTACAAGAAATAATACAATTATATTGACAATTTGTTTGACAGTGACAAATTGAAGTAGTGCAAAGTAGTACTTAATTTCTTAAATATTTTCAATTTAGTACCGCCTTGAGCTTAGTTTCTTATTATTATAAAGTATATATTTAGTATTAATTGAAAATAAAACTTGTTTAACTATTTAAATTTTTTAGTTTAAAAATGACTCAAAATGATATAATAAAGCCTATGTCTGTTAAACTTTATAATGCCATTGTCGACGATTTTACCAGAATTGCTTCATTTAGCCGAAAGTCTGAAAATGAACTACGTAAGAAGTATAAAGAGTAAGTGACTTGCCACTCAAAGCTTTTTTAGTTTAATTAAAAATAATTTTTGGCCAAAATTTCTGTTAGTCACCATTTATATATAATGGTAGGAAGAAAAAGCTTATTGTTTTATTTTACATGTTTTTAATTTGTTTTAGTCTACCGTCTGCTACATTAGGGAGTATAATATCACTATTAGTTCAAAGGTCCATGAAACAAAGTTACAGAAAGTCACCTGTTATATCTAGTAAATACTACGACTTATATGAAGATTTAATGCGTGATAAAAATAATGAAGATGTCATTTTAAAGTGAGTGTTGCTAATGTGTTATTTACAGAGCCTTCCAATATTTGTAGTGGATTTTAGCTATTGGAATGTAGCTAGAAAATAATCAATTTAATTTCAAGCAAATATCATATGAAGTAAAATTCAAAATAATCACTATTATTTTCATTATTAATATAATATTATAAAGGTTTTGTACAAAATAACCATTGCGCTTGTGTTAGAGCACAC
>DWHQ01001624.1:0-10520 GCA_018247955.1 Eurytides marcellus marcellus | reverse complement strand
TATTATTTCTTCAAAAATTTTAACTATCTATTCAAATCATTTATATAATGTAATATAAAATAGAATGAGTTATTTAAAAAAAATATTTCAAGTTTGTGATTTCTAAATACTATGCAATGGCTTTTATTGTCTTTTCGTAATAATTCAGATCTATTCCCTTTAACAACATCAATATATCAATTCGATTCCAGCAAGAACCAAACCGAAATTCGCCACGATAATATGGTGATGATGGAGCAATATCAATGTTTCACAACTCGCTAGAAACGGGAGAGTTCGGAAATGCAAATACAATTTCTGTTTACCAGTGCTCTGCGTGGACATTAAGCGAACAGCGGCATATAAAATCGTTTGAAAATCGTTCAAACACTAAATAATGGATCAGCGATCGGTTCCCTTCAACTTCGCTTCAAAATGTTTAGAAATTAAAGTAAGATAACAATTATCTTGTGTTGGACAGACTTGTATTCATTTTATGTAGACGAACACCTAAGTTTTATAAATATCCATAGGCAATACAAATAGATGTCTATATCATAGGCATTAGGTTAACAGAGTTTTATGAGTACTTCCTGCCTAAATCGTGCAAGAAAAGTAAACTTAAAAATACCTGTTCTAACGACAGCCTAACCGGTGGCTGCGTAAGTACTTTAAATTAAATTTTAACTATTCCATGTCGGTAAAGAAAGGAATAATGATTTTCTTTTTTGTTTTTTAAGTAATTCAGTAAGTGTTTTATAGTTTCGAAAGCCCCTGAACTTATAGATTGGTGTATTTTTAATTTATTTTTAAGGTAAAATTTTGGAAAAGCTCACAAAAAAGGCACATTTAAATAGAATTTGACTTAAGACAACACTCAAGCGTCTAAACCTGCGTATAAACGCTACCCGCACCGCGTAACTCACCGCCTAATCAATTAGTCAATTAGACGTAGTTATGCAAACTGCACTCCCACTAAAATCGTTTCTTGAGCTAAAGCCTACAAAGCATCAACACATAAACTTTAGTTAATTATGAAATGACACTAATAAAGGAAGTGAATAACATAAAGTTTTTATAGATGGATCTATTTCGAATAACTCTCCAATTACCTTAAACACGTAACTGATGTAAGACCGAATGACGTCGTTAAAATATAAGTAACACGGGTCCGCTCCTAGAAGCCACGCGACAGATAATCGCGAACGGCGTATTCAAGCCACAAGGGGACAGCAGAGCCGGCTTCCGCGACGTTGCGCCAGCCGCGAACGCCATTTATTCGTTTGATCTATTAATTACCATTCTCCCGTCCGCGGGCCTTAATCTAAATTGTTCTAGTTTCGTAAACGCACCGTATCGAGGCTCGATCGGGTCCGCTGTCGTCGGTTCGGTTATGCATATTCCACTCCCGCTAGGTTCTCCTGGTACCTTTGAAATGATAAACCTTAATAATTAAAACAGCGAGCTTTGCACTGATGGCGTACTGTTCCTGACGTTAGCAACTGTAAGAAGCCGTGTTTTGGTCTCTCAAATAATACAACTTTTCACTAATCTACTTACAGTTGTTTCGTAACTAAATAGATATACTATTTGTGTATTTGGGCACGCAAGAAAAGAAAAAATTACAAATTTTATAACCTTAACTAAACAAATCCCAATTGTGCACTATCGTCGATAATACTTTTTTTTAATAAGCTTTCGAATCTAAAACCTATTCATGCATATAGCATTTGGACATAAGAAAAGGATCATTGACATTCATCAGATATCAGGTTACATTGCCAGTTATTCCGATCTGAATGGAGATTTTTACTGCGTATTTACTGAGCATAGAGATATTTTTTTATCTTTCTACCTTACAGATTACTTGCACGATATCAAAAACCATGCTGCCATGGTCAAGTACGTCAGTTACCATCAGGCGATTGCTTTTTCTCGTCTTTTTACTCAATATCATAAAGAACAAAGGAAACTATATGTAAAGGCATAAAAATGGCTGGACTGCAATAGTGAATTGAGATGAGGTATTACAAGCTTCATAATAATTGATCAAATATCTTATGCCGATCTAAATGCTGTAGTCGATTCAGTTATCAGCATTTTCCTTACGTTCAGATAAAATGCTATTTGAATTTCTCTAAAAGATAATAATTTTTTGTATACGTACAGGGTAGCAAGAGAAGGTTAAAACTGGAATAATAAACAATATCAGATTAAAATTCCGAAATCTCGAAGTAATCGTATGAGTGTCACATGCCAATTCGACGCAAACGCTATCGTCAATCGATCTTTTATACATTTCGTTACTGTCACCCTGGTTAACTCTTTCAAGAAAATAAGTTTTCAAACGGGTAGATGCAGATAGCCAACACTGTAATGGTGAAATCGAATAACCCCTTTAAATTACCTATCGCAATATTATTAATGAAAAAGCTTACGTTAGCACGGTTGTTGCTACTATAAAAAATATCATATATTAACAAGGCCCTAGTTGGTTTCATATATTATATCATAATTAAGCTTCTTTGCTTCAACGGAACATTATA
The DNA here is from genome assembly GCA_018247955.1 of Eurytides marcellus marcellus. Classification (NCBI taxonomy): domain Eukaryota; kingdom Metazoa; phylum Arthropoda; class Insecta; order Lepidoptera; family Papilionidae; genus Eurytides; species Eurytides marcellus. Next base: position 7,995 of record DWHQ01001624.1, on the reverse strand, counting down.
ATATTATCCAAACGTGCGTTTGGCACCGCAAAAAATAATACAACATGTCGCTCAATTCGTCACTGTCCCCACTTTACGCAAGAAAGTGATCGTAGGCTATCATCGTTCTAACACACGACTCGCAATCCATCAACCCGTATTAAACATCGATACATATTAAGCGAATATTGTAATGGTTTTAGTATTGCTCAGGCGTCCAACGTTACTAGAGCCGTACGCCAAGTATGGTAAGAAATGCTCGGCGTGGTGAATTCTCGTCGTAATTCCGACCTCACGGCCCGAAACCTTGATGACCGTCAGATAAAATGCGGTTTAAATTCAAAAAAATGAGGTCGTCTAAGTAGAACGTTTGCCTAATTCAATTTGATTATTATATTTTTTTTTATATTAAGAAGTTCTTACTTCCTACGTTTGATTTAATCAAATAGTCTGGTCCGTATAATAGATACTATTTAGATGAACATGCTCTATTACTGTTGCCATATGCCGCTTATATTGTTGTCATAGCACCGACACTCAATATATATGTATAAATTAAAATCTATGTTGTCATGTTCGTCCTCTAAGTGTACCTTAGAACCAATTGTGATGAATCGTGAGTTCTGCGTATATCAAAAAAGATTCCTGAGAATGTAAAATCCGACAAAAAAAAAGTGTGTAGAACACCAAGTGCGCAAAAGAACGAAAAGAAATTTGTCAAGACATAGAAATGTTAGATATATTGTATTAAAAGATTGGCAGCTTGTAAAAAGTCACATTTCAACGTCGTAGCAATTATACTTGCATGTCTTTCTCTCGGAAGATAACGATCTGCATAAGTGTGGAAGTAAAGTCACAAGTTAAAACTGTGTCATTAAAGAGCATATTAATAGCTTATACGTATTGCCCTACTTCTAAACAAATGCCTTTTCTGTACAAAAAATATCACAACGGAGACTACCACGAGGTCCCAATGCCGATTGGTGGGCTTTACATACAAACCACCGGCAACCTCACTCACAAAGCAAAAATACTTCCACTTGACGCCGATTTTCTGTGAGGTCGTGGTTCTTATTCGGTTCGAGCCGGCCCATACTGCAGCGGGAACAGTTGCGTGGCTCTACCACCGTAAATTTATTCAAAAAACTAACTAATATCTATTGAATTTAAACCACCATGCTACCACACCACCGCGCTACTAATAATCTCTTAAAGCTACGAGTGTACGGCTGACTCAACGAGTGGTCGACTTCCGTTGTTCTTTTTCTGATCTGGCGAAATATTTAAGAACACCCGACGATACATGTTTATATAGCAAAGATTATAATCGTTGTTTACCATAATAACGCCACCGCTTACACCTATAACATGTTTAAATAATGAATCATGGTTGGATGAGTGTCAATACGAATTTGATTTGACTTTAGTGAACGTAGCGAAGTCAGTGCCCGCGATGGGTTTTTATACAGTTGTCTGATTTTTTTAGTTCGTTATTGACCCAAATGGATAAATTTGAGCCAACTTCGGTTAGATATCAATGGTTTAGTTGGTATTTTAATCTATAGTTGGTTATTAATAAAAACCATTTGACTAATTTCCATTTAGTAAAATTAAGAAACTAATTTTAGTCACACTGTTGTAATTAGATATATAATATATGTGATTTTACTCATGTTAGTAAAATTTAAAGTAATATTTTTAAAATATCAATAAACATTTAAGAACAAAGACAACTTGCTTACAGAAAACTAGTAAAATATTAGTATGCATATTTCCTCGTTTTACAATAACTTCTAGACAATGTTCTCATATTAACTGTGTTCCATCAAAAACTGGAATAAATAGAGGGTATAAGACTTCAAAGAGACTGAATTTCAAAGAATTTTTGTTGCTATTCTGTTGTGGGCCAAACTTAGACATAATTTAGACCTTAAGTGAGATAAATATTCTGTTTTTATAGCAACTTTTTATGTAATGTACTGTTGTTGCCTTATTACTCTTTGCAAATTACAAATTTAATAGTTTAATTTAGTGAAAGTTTTGAAGGCGTTACCTACTGTCAATTTTATAACAACTCCGTTGGTTGGACGGCAATGATTGCTGCTTTATTTTCAAGTAATCAAATTGACTGGTATATTCCTAGAGCAAATAAAGACGTAGTATTTTTTTTTCTAAATAATATTCCGCATTAAATTCTCTGACAGCCATTACTTTAAATATATTGAGTATTAACCACGAGCAAATTGATTTCTACCTATAAAATAAATCTTTTGATAAATTTAGGCTATTATAAATTTAAAAAACATTCTGATTTATAGACGTATAGACTTAAATTTAAATAAATAATCTATTAACATTTTATTAAAATAAACGAAATCTAGATTTTTAATTAAAATTACAAAACATAGATAATTTAATTTTAACTTAATTTAAAAAAAAATCAGGTTATTAGTTTCGTTTAACATTATGTCAGACTTAATGGCTATTTTGGTTACTTCTGTAAAGCCGCATAAGTAAGTGCCTATGTTTACTGAAATCTATAATGTGATCATGCGTAACGTAAGTAGAAAGCGCGGGACCTTAGTTCATATAGCTCTATATTATTGATCACTTAGCGGCGATTGTTAGTCTGACTACGGCTAAATAAGTATTTTACCATATCTTGTAACAACATCAACTATTGCTGATGCATTAGATAAAAATGTTTTACAAAACTACCTAAACACAAACTCCATCCAATAGGCATATTTTCAGATCACAAAATTACCTAGCGATGATATATATAAACAATTGATATCATGTCAGTTAAATGCTAAATTATAGTATAGACCTTAATAGAATGATAGAGTAAATATACTTAAATGTAGTAAGTTCAATTTCTGATATTTTTCAGAGCAGAAAATTGTGCGCTCAATATTTATATAATCAACTAAACAATTGGTTAAAACGCCACCTAGTAACACAAAATGTCAACACCGGGACTATTGCCGCTGGGCAATAAATCGTGACAAAGCATAAACTAACGCCATCTAACAAAAACATAAAGTAATCAAGTCTCATTTGGCAATGCATTCGGTATTATGTTTCTGTTTTTATGTTCAGATAGACATTTTTCAAACCAAGCAGCTAAAATATTTACTTAATTTTTTTGTTTTTACTCAGAGCAGATCATTACAAATATCAAAAAAAAAAAATAGATAAATTAGGTCATAACTACTCGCCTTTCTCCTAATAAAATGTATGTATCACGTTACTGTCAACGTATGGAGGGTTATAAAAATAATGATATATGCGACTTGAATATAAACGTTCTATGATTTAACAGCAGCTCTAGCTAATGTTTAACTCGATGAAACGCAATATCGTCTGATCCAGCGCAACGGTCCGGAAAGCGTTAGAAGTGTCGTCATAAAAAATAACACCTTCGTTGAAACGAAAGTAGCGAAAATTCGTTCCGATCCAGTTTACTGACGACGGTCTAGTCTAGTTGCCATTTTTGCGAACGATTACGTTAGTGTTTTCTGACAAAAAAATAACAATAGTTACCTAAGTAATTTCTGTTTTAAAAAAATATAAAAATGGTGACCAAGTAAGGTTGCGTTTACAATGGGGCGGAGATGAATGTTGCTTCGTACCACGACAGAAGACCTCTGCGTTGCTCAGTAATTTCTCTACAAACATAGATTTTCAATCACTCACAATAATGCTTGGTGCATACTGCTTTAATATAATAATTAGCAACGGTCTGTATTACCTTCTTTAGTAGCAAATCAGCAGTGCTACGGAGAAGAAAGTCGATTTCGCCTTTTCAATCATATCATCGGTTTTATCTTATATTTCCCTTGGAAAGAGCTCTAACAATATAGCAACTGCCATTCATGTTACAAGTCCTGATGGTCTCCGCTTCAGGGATAATGACATAGTACTTAAAAGGTATTTGTTTATTCCAGCATTCCATTTACATAGTAGTTAAGTCTTTCGATGTTGCATATACATATTTATGGGCGGCGGTGGTCGCTTGCGTGAGCCGCTTGCCTCCTAAACCATAAAAAGCCACCTAAACCATTTCCGCTCCGCTCTACTCGTATTAGTGCAAACGCCGCCTAAATCGTGGGCGTGCGAAGGTGCGTTAAACAAAGCCCTTGGACTCGTTAAGTGCTGCGTTAATTTGTCTAATATATCGATCGAATTGCATGACAACGTTGTTGGCAACATTCGCTGGGCCTATTTAAGGTCGCTAGTTTAAATCTCGATAACGCGAATCAAAGAATTGCCATTACCCATTTTTTTACTATTTATAAACACTAAATAAGACTGGAAAAATTTCAATACAATAAGTTTTCTTGACCTTTTTGGCAAATGCCGACGGCAGATATAAAAAATTTATTGTATTGTATCTATTTTGTATTCGTTTCTGTGTATAAGTTTATCTATGGAAAAAATAAAAATAACAAATTCGAAAAGCCATAGTGACTTGGACATTGCTCTTCTTTATTTATGAAGGTAATGTGGTAAGCGAGTTAGATTGCCGGCGTGCACCACCATCACAACACCTGAGTGATTCGGATTTAAAGAATTCACTGCTATAAAAATCAAATTTGTGCCAATCTATTGTTCCGCTTTTTTGTTCCTTCCGCTGCTGAATGGGCCGGCTCGAACCGGATAAGTCCACCACGACCTCACAGAAAATCGGCGTAAAGTGGAAGTGTATGTGCTATCGTGTCCGCTAAGTGAGGTGGCCGGTGGCCCATCCCCCTCCCTCCCCTTCTCGCTACCTCTGCCTCCATCCTCTTTCTTTCTCACCCCCGCCCTTCCGCTCTGTCTCTCCTCCAAAACTCCTCCCTCCATATCACTCCCTTAAACTCCCCCCTTAAAGGCTGGCAGCCTTTGCCAGTTCTGTAATGTTGCAAATGTCCATGGGAGGTGATCGTTTACCATCAGGTGGGCCGCTAGCTCATTTGTTAGCCTACTCCATAAGGTAAAATACCAAAAAGCGAAATAAAACGCGGGAAATACTCTTGCGGACACAGACTATATAGAAGTCTGAGATAGCATTACATTTGCCGGCTAATTGTCGACGCCATCTAGCGGTGGTTTGAAGTAGTCGTTACTTTTAGGATGGGTTATTGTCACCGTTTCCGCGCCAGTCTCTCTCCTCTGTCCCTTCGAGCCTGAGTGCTTCGGAAAAGTGAGCGCAAGTAAATCGGTACTTCATCTTATTTTTTATAAGTTAAAGTGGCCAGATGGTAAGCGACATGTTTGTCCATAATAGCACAGTGCCAAGTAGAACCTGCTGTTTTGCACTGCGCTAGTCAGCTACAGATTAAAAATGTTACATCTCTATAGCCAGTAATAACATAAGTATACTAATTAAATACATTGCCCTTTAAACATGAAGGCAGTAGTGCTTACGCATTAATACTTGGCGCCAAAATAACTGGAAATGCAAAACCACTCCAAGCGATGACTAAAAATGAGCTCCACAGTCCACTCCTCTGCAAAGTGTCCTACCATCTAGAAAATCATCTTCTACCTACCTTAATTTTTTGTATTTAAGCTGCCGGGGAGGACCGACTTTATTTTTTTTAATCACTTCATGTATTTAACCATATACGTGATGAAACGGATTCCCGAACTCTCTTTGAAATGTGAAGAAGACGAGGAAATTTAAAATAAAACGCTACAAAATCCTTAAATAAAAATTGTTTTAATCGTTTCAAACCACATACCGGTGTTATTTGAAACAAACATGTAAAATACAAACATATATGGTGTCCTGCAATCTACTTATATCCAAACTAGGGTTGCTACAATATATCGACGCTAGAAAGCAAAAACGTAGTAAATGACACATGGAGTACATGCTGGTTACTGTAGTATTATTTATTTTTAATATATAGTATATTTAAGTCAAAAGTACTGCACAGGCGGCTTCTTCCTCTATAATCTTTCTACTCCAGTTTTATAACGGTATATATGTATTTATATCTCAAAAACTACTCAATCGATGTGGAGGAAACATATTTCTGTTTTTATTTTTAAGAAGCAGTACTTCTATATAAATTGATATTTACTCAGTCATTATTTGTTTTTCGATAAAGTTAATATTTTAGTTAGTATTTTAAACTAGTCGTATTTGCAAAAACAATAGTCATACAATGATTCAGGATCTAAGAATTGCATTTTCATAAAAAAATCTTCAATAGGGATCAATAACAATGGTTCGAAGAGGCCTTATTACATAAAAAAATTTCGAACTTATTTAATTTAGTTTTATTTTTCAAATACATGTCTAAATTAGAATAATTTTTTTTCCACCCATTTTTCTCTGCTCCTTCTTACGGAACATCTTATGGATTAATAGTTATTTACTTGAAACAAATTTGAAAAGTACATATACATATTTGGTAAATACTTTTATATGTTATTGATCCTGTTTTTAGTTGCATAATAGGAGTATTATATATTACATTAATGTGGAGACATTAATGTAATCTTAATTGATATGTTACTGGTAATTTATGAAACATTAAATATAAGCTGCGGACATGTTTCAACTGCGGGCTTATTAATCAATTCTTTTATTTTAATATCTTTTATCCAAAGCTAGTTGACCTTAACAAAAGTAATTGACGGAATAGTGCATTTTAATAACTCTTAGGAATAGTTCACAATAATCAAAATGTATATATTAAATTTTTGAGAGTATATTACCAATACCATAACTGACATCTTAAATGCAATTAGAATTAATTATTTATGCCTTTTTTAAATAAAGAGTGAAAAAGTAAATAGACGAGACGAACAGAACGTTAAAAACCCAAGAAGAACTTAAGGGACATATTAGGCTTTCACATCGCAGCGTTTTACAATACTTTGAATGAAACGAGTTCAAAATATGATGTTTGCATGATGATATATCCCTTTGCCCAGTAATTACTCTGACAACGTTGAAACAACCTTTTAAACCAGAACACAGTATTTTTTACACATTCTTCCTGTTTGGTGTTAGATTGACTGGTAATGCAGTGCAACTACTGTCGGCGGACTCCGCAACCTCTATAAAGTAATCATTTGCCAATGTATAGTACAAGAACTTGAACCGTGAGATTCTCAGACAAATGTACACAAGTCTTTACATTTTTTTCCAATTACCTACACGCCACTTTCAATACCATTATGTATTACTCTATAACTTATTACATTGAAACACAACTTATGGAAATATGGTTATATTAAAGCACTCAATAAATATATACATACTGTACTTCTTCATTTTGGATAAGTATTATGTGTGTCAAATATTTTAGGTACATTGTCGTTTGACATTTTTGATGCAAAAGTTCTGCCCGAGGATATTTAATACACAGACATAGGTAAAATTATACATAAAAGTAGTTGGACTTTTTTAGGTGGTGGTCTGTGAGGAGGGACTTTTCAGAGCGAAACAACTTTTTGTACCAGAAGTTGAACCTATAACTTAATAATAACATTGGCAAGCATTGTATCTATTTTAATTGTACTTTTCATTGCGCATTGTTTTTTTTTTCATTTTGAGAGTTTTTATTTTTTAATTCTCATGAATATTATACAAAAGAACACTTTAAAAAAGAGCGAAAATAATCTTACATATTTTCTGTTGCAAAAAATTGTTGTAGCTGTATTTAAGCTTAGGCCTTTAAAGACATCGAATATTTAATTTTTAATGTTCTTACGGTGAAGATGAATAAACATAAACAGGAAATATGATTTAATGTACGTCGATTAGAAAACCAAAGACTTATTGACTTTCTTATGTTATAATTACACAAAATTTGTAAAAATCTATAGTTCATTTTAAATAAAGAGAAACACCAATGTATTATATGGTATCATTGACAACTTCCTGTATTTTTTGACATTGACTTAAATAAAAAAAACGTGAAACTATGAACTGAAGTCGGACAGACTGGTGCCGTTACGCGTTACGTTACGAAGCAGTTTACCCTCCCATAAAAAGCAAACACTTCAAAAATT
>DWHQ01001623.1:0-10520 GCA_018247955.1 Eurytides marcellus marcellus | reverse complement strand
CTGTAGTGGTTAGTGCCCCTGACTGCAAAGCCAAAGGTCGTGGGTTCGATTCCCACTAAGGACACATATTTGTGCGATGAGCAGAAGTATTAGTTCGGTGTCTGGGTGTTAAATATGTGTATAAGTATGCATTTAAAAATATTTAAGTGCGTATATCAGTTGTCTGGTTACCATAGTACAGGCTCTGCCTATTTTGGGATCAGATGGCAGTGTGTGAAACGTCCCTTGATATAAAAAAAAATATATGTTTCTTTTTTTCTTAACCCTGTTTGCTACTATCGGTGACTATAGTCACCAGCTAAAAAATGTTTTATGTGCGCACTTTCAGCACGGAGATTCGTTTCCTGCGAAACACTTTGCAGCGATGCCTGCCGTAGCGAAAGGGTTAAATCAAAAATATACCGTCCTCCGTTTGAAAATTGACGTCGAACGAGCAAACGATTGACTTTTGTTGAGGCGTATCCTCTGATTATGTAAATTTGTATGAGAAATGTCTTGTACGTCTGATATCAACGTTTAGTAGTATCCTTGGCCTCTAGTTACCATACCGCACGCATCGCACGAGTGTTAATGCTTTACACTAGTCTTTTACAAGGTCTTCTGATTCTTCTAATTACTAAATCGATTAAGAAATTGTACGCCAATTGTGTATGTACAGCGATAGTTTATAATATTTCCATTATTTTACTTTAAAGACTCTTTAATGCAATTCAATACCTAAATAATGACGGTGCATCAGTTCTTGTCTTGGCGAGCTGGTTTATTCGTACATCATTGGATAGTATTGTTTAAATTGTATAAAATATTTTATCTCTGTGTTCAATAATTTCTTCGGAAGCTTTAGAGAGTTTACCGAAACACAGGTATGTATATGTTACTTACCCAGGCCAATTCTACAAATGACTGTTGTCAACGTCATCTAGCGGTGGTGTTTTTAAGAGGTTAGTTTAACGTCATCGCCTCTGCGCCTGATCTCTCGCTGGTCGTGTCGGTTTTCCGTACCATCGGGCTAAGGGTAAAGGAAGAGCGAGTGCACCTGTGTCTGCGCAAACGCTTGTGCACTATAATATATTCTGTTGTCTGAATCGGTCTTGATGACATTATTACAATATATTGAACCGTATATATTTACTTATATTTCTTTCACTTCTACTAATTAAAAATCTTGTCACTAATTTATATCATTTGTTTGTTTCAGGTATGTTTTTGAAAAATAAAAATTGACAAACGTAAGGGGATAAGCATAAGGTCGTTGTTAAAACCCGTCACAGCTCATAAGAAACCAGAGTATAGGCTCGATGCAACGCTCCCTAGCTCTGAGCCCAACCAGATAAGCGGGTTCGTTTTTTTTTTCTCTTCAAACTAGACCATTAAGCGGCACCGCTCTTTGGTGCATCCACGGAGTTCGTTCCGTCGATCGCGACGCCTGTTCAGTGGCTTTTAGTTCTTTTTGCGCTAAGAGGCGATAATCCCATGCATTATTGCCTCGCATTATTAGTTCCATTGACCGACCGGCTGAAAAGTCGACGCACCCGTGTAGTATGGATTCTCTATTATTAGGTGATAATTTGTAAATGGTATGTTACGTGTGTGTATTGCGAAGGCTTAGCGTGAAGTTGAAGTGTGATACGTCTTCGATATTCAATAGAAAATCTTGACATGAAGGAAAAGTACTTTTTACTTTAAGCTAAACTATATTAATTGATATTTACCAGTTCAATATTCAATAGAATATTAACAAGGTTTTTACTTTCACTTTAAGCTAAACTGTATAAATTAACACTTTCTAGTTCAACGTGTTGTGATGTTTGATTTAATCTACTTCATCTTAATAACGACTACAACATTCAAAGGTCAAGAGTTCGTTTTAATAGTAATTAAGTTAATTAAGTTGTGTTTTAATTTATCGCATATGTCTATTCGACTGAAGCTTACGGTTACCTTACTACTTATTTTGTATTAACTGTCTACTGAAAGAAAAGAAAAGAAAATTTAGTTTATTTGACACAAACGCCACTGGCGTACACAACACAGGAAGTAAAATAGTAAAACAATTAAGATAACAATAAGTAATAATAAACATCAATATATAATCATTCACGCAAACTGCTGTACGCCATGGGTTATGTAAAAAAGGTTATCGCTCAGCATAATGTTAGAGGAAAAACTACAACGCTGATTTTCAGTGGAAACCATGAACTGGGGAATACAGTAAGAATGTTGAAACCTTATCACCTTCACCGTACCGTGATTTTGGCGGAATACGGTCAGTGTAATCATCGCGCAAGTAAACGAAAATCCGTGTATAATGTAAAACATAGCATTTTCGCTCCGGCCTCGTTAGCCGTCGTCACTTACACTTAATAACATTCAAAGCGATTTTAGATTGTCGCTTAATTCGTAGACGCTGGCGGCTCTCGTATGCTTTCTAGCTGTCGCCGTCGACGTTAAGTAGTCGATTATGAACTTTCTAACAGTTTCACTCATTGTTCATAGCACAGGGCTCCTTCAGACTAGACGATGACTTCTCAGGTCTCGATTGGGATTATCTGTATCGTATTTTAAAATTTTTCAAGTATGTAAAGAAGCCTTTATCTACATCACAACTAGTTTTGTCCGGTGTACTGGAACAGTGGGTTAGGTGAGCTAAACTTTCACGATAATAATTGATTTTTATCATTTTGTTATAAGACCGTTCCGAGTCCGTATAGAGAAAAATATCGCACCATTGCCAATATTTCTAAGTCGAAGACTAATGTTATAGTAGAAATCAGTAATTAAAATATTCTTAGTGGAGTAGATAGTGATATGTCTAGATAATGATATGTGTTCAAAACAATGAGCTAAATTTTAATGATTTTTTTTGTATGATGTTTGCGCTTTCAGTTCTAAGGAAATTTTTTAAGCTTCGTCTGAATATCGAACCCGTGTAAGTCTCGTTTTCACGAGTAAGATGGACGTAACAACTGCAGGGTCCCTCAGGACAACACTTCAGTCGTTTTCGGCTAGGGGCGGTCGGGATTCGGTATAAGGACCACGACCGCAACGGTCTTCATATTGGTTTTCTCCGGGACCATGTTAATTGTGGTGAATTGACAAACGAAAATATTCATTCGGGATGAATTAATATTGATACGTTCGTGCAACAGTAGTGGAGCGGCTTCGGAATCTTAGTGTCCAAGCGCTCACTTTTAATTCCATATCCTATCGACATCAAAGAGGTGTGCCCAAAGGTGAAGAGAAAACTTATCTATAAAGTGATAAAGAAAAATTCTGAGATATATGAAGATGGATAATACGTAATAGTACGTATTCGTTGTACTATATGAGGGTCTGTGGTCTAATACCGGTTATGTTATCACTTTTTTTACCACAGTACATGAACAAGTCAAGTAAGTGGCTTTAGTTCTCTGACCGCCACGTGTTCCGAGCTCGGCAGCCGTCGACATATCGACATAGGGACAAGTATCGCATCCGTATTATTTATTCATCATATTTCTATTGAGAATACGCCGTTCGCCCGTAAACGCTTTGTGATTGCGCCCCTTCACGTCGGCGTGTTTCGCCCGTGTGCCATAAAATCGAATTGGTATCATCGATTCCCATACGGCGCTCGGAACCAACTCGGATAGAGAATATCGATTTTTCGCAATTTGCATTCTCGAATGCGATTGTTATTTTAATCCCTTTGGTTTTTGTCTCTCTCCAACCGACTTTAAAAATTCTCTCTCACTTCTTATTTTTTGTACTTATTAACATGTATAATTCGAGCAGATTTTTAGATTGCCTTATGCAGACATTAGAATGTATTATGCAGTCTAGACATTATAATATATTAGGCACTTATTACTGTTAGTATCTACCACGTGTTTATTGTCTTAAATACATACGGGTCGCGTACCTAGTACCTATACAAACCTTCTATCTCTGTTATCGCTTTACTTTATTATATTATTTATGGTATAAATTCTATTTAAGACTAATCAGTGTATCACATTTTAAGATTTTGATACCCACACTAATTTTACGAAATTGTATTTGTCTGGTTTTTTTTTTTGCGGTATAGTATATTGACTTGAAAATGGAATCCCGAATCGAAGTGTTTAAGAAGTTGTAATATGTTTATTTGCCACATAAAAAAGTTCGTGTACCTATATTATATATACTCTGTCAACCAAGAACATTAGCCTTAAATACTTAATTACACATAAGACGGACTTGGGGTGATTTTGTTTTTAAAGAAAAGCTGAAATTTAGAAAATTCTTATATTTTCAATGTGCCAGATAGCTTTCATTAAGAATATAACTAGTGCAATGTGCAAGAGATAAAAAGGAACAGACAACTCCCAAGAAAACACGATGCGTTGTTGTTGAAGGTCTAATAAAAGACAGCTGTAACGACGGGCGACGATGCAAGTGTCTTGCGGTATTTGCACTTTCAACATAACGTGGTGGCAATTAGTGCGGACATGGTCGTTGCACCTGGTCAACATAAGGTCCTTCGTCTGTTTGTTCCTTCGACTGGTGAGCCTATTGTTTTGGATATTTTTATGAAGATAATTGACGCAGGACTAATTATGGTCGACGCAGCGGTCGACCATAGTTAGTGTTGAGAAATAATTGTCCCCCTATAATTATAAGAAAATTGTGGAGGAGTAACAGTGTGGATGTTGTTATCGGAGTAATTCTTAGAATTTGCAACTGTTTATAACTTTTCAAATCGCGAGTGCAGCTTTTTTTTTTCTTTTTTTGTGATATAACCTGTTTTGGGTGTGATTTACTGGTATGCTCTCTGTGTTGCTACTAGAAAATTTAATTCGAATTTGGAACAGTGCTAATTTAAGGCCACGGGTTGGAATTCCGGCGTTTACTAAGGATGTTTCTTTTTGCTCGCCTGATAAATATCTAATTTTAGTCTTAATTAATTTAATGAAACGCGAATTGTATTAACTACATCTGTCTACCCTGAAATTGTCTAAAGACTTGATAAATTAACATGTTTATGACTTCATCTTTGGTGAATAGTACACCCATTGTATAAACCGGTTTAAATCATAACCATTTCTCAATGCGTGATACGGTAACTTCTTGTTTTGCGTGAGTGGAAATCGTTAAAATGCACGCGTCACGCTCTATTTAGTTAAAAGTCGATAACCGCAAATGCAACAGAACTAATTGAACTGTGAACAACCGACAGCTTCATTATAAAATTAACCGCGTGGTAAATATAGAATTTTTATAACCTTAGTTAATATTGTTTTTCTTTTTTTCTTTCATCCTTTGCGAATAATTGTGAAGCGCGGCCGCTTCGTAATTATTTAAATTAACTTTACGATTAAAATATTGGAAGGGAATCTGTGAACGACTTACCGTGGCTATTAACATTTTTTTTAATGTTCTTTTAGACTCTGCAGTGTGGGTCTTTTGAATTATGACTTAATGGTCAATGCAAGTTTGACATGGAAGCTGATTTTTTACAAGAGAGATAGAATGTATATGTAACTATGTTCTGCCATCGGCTTCGCTTGCGTATTGTTAATTTTTCTGGTATTCCGGCCACTATGCAAAGATCAGAAACAAATAAAAGTAATTATCATTTACAGTTTAAATCGACCGAAACGACATTTTCAATGTAAAGACAATAGCATTACAGGACCAAATAAACCCCTTTGTATCAAATTGTTCAAGCTGACGAGTCTCTTTTTGTTTGCCTAATGAAGTCGTCAGTGTGCCGTGATTCGATAAGCATCTGTTTGAAAAAAAACGTACAAAAAATAAGGCTGACTCCGTAACGGCTGCGGGTTGGTATCCTTATCGGTATTCCGTATGGAAATCGATTTATCAGAGTCCTTTGATCACAAATCAGTCGTTCAAGTATCACGATAATATCTCTTTTATATCGATCGGCCGGGGCGAATGAAATTATTTTTTTTTATTTCTTTGTATCGGTAAAATTACTGAGGTGCCAAAGATACTTTTTTTTTGTTAAAAAAAAAACAAAACTCCAATAAAGATACTTATAACAATATATCACATTTTTAAACTAAGATCAGGTGATTTACTATGATTATTGTATATATCGAATATTTTTCTTATCCATCGAATTGATCTCGCATCGTTGTATATCTATTCATTAAAGAATATTTGGAAACATAAGTAACAAATGCCTATGTGATATTATTATCTCATTATTATTTTAATAACAATTTGTTTTACTAAATACTAACATGTTACATTACAGCTTCAATTGTTTACAATTTATGTATTGAGGAGGCAAATGTCGACGCACAATTGGAGAAAGTTATAATCAGATGCATACGAACATAAGAATGCTTTTATTGTCAGCTCTGCGGAGACCGATAACTTTCTATGATGGATGCTAACATTAATAAGCCCCCGGACAGATTAGATAAACGGTCTGACGTTTCGTTTCGTTGTTGAGGTCCGTAGGATGAAAAAACCGGGCGGCGCGGGCGAGCTTTCTCTCGTGTCGGGTGAAAGTCTCCGCTTGTCCTTGAGACCCTGTTTAATTAAGGAACGGGCTGCAGAGCGAGTAGCCATACAGCCTAGCGCCAAGGCTGTCGTGCTTTGAGTGTTGTTGTAAATCGAGTTTAAGATGTATTGCGCCCGTGCTCCTTATAAACGTCGTCTAAGTTGAGATAGTCATTGATATTGACTGATTAATCGCGAAAGTAAATTAGACTGGCGGCACATATGGTGTAGAGTGGTTATTGTGAGCATCTCGTCAAATACTATCGCTCGCCGCATTGTAGGTTTGATCCTCGTTCCAGACAAAGTTTTCGTTTGTTCCGAATCCAATTTAAAATTGTTATTTTAGTGTGTTTTTTGCTATAGGAGTTAAAGCGACGAGACGAGTATTCTTGCGTCGGATGGTAAGCGAAAGACCCGCCGAAAACAGTAGCCACAGTCCACAGAATCTGCTTAGTCCTGAACTGCGGTCATCACCTAGAGGTGCGAAACAACCGCCAATAACAATACAGTGTCACACAGAATCTGCTTCGTCTTGGGCTGCAATCGATACCTGGAGGTTAAAACTTTTTGTCTATGCCCGGTTTAAGCTGTTTGTCTATGCCTAGTAAATACGCTGGCAACAATGCTTCTGAAAGTAGAACACATTAATACTTACACATTATTGCTTGGCAGCAGAATAGCTGGTAGTGCAGTGATACCACCCCAAAATTCTACAAAATATTCCTATCACTTCAAAAATAACCTTTACACCTGTAAAGCAAATGCTCAAATTTAGTTCATGATTCTACAAAATAGTCCTATAACTTCGAAATGTTCATCTTTTATCTTGGTTCTACCAGAACTGTTTATTAATTTATTTCAGTCTTGGAGTAAGTAAGCACTACATTGTATATACTGAATGCGAATTGACGACGTAGTCCGCAAAATCCTTTTTTTTTTAACCAAAAATAATCAAAGTAAAAATAGATTTCCCCCTTGCGTTTATAAATATTATTCCAATTTAACAATTTGCATAACACTGACTTATGAGGATGATTTAAAATTTATTTATTCGGCGTCAGAAACACTGGATATAAATTGTCCTTTTTAGTAGATCGTTTATCCTGTTTATGAAATGTGGTAAATTTTTATATATATCGATCTATTCATATGCTTAATAAAAACAGAAACATGTCGAATTTATGCCTTACATTTGCATAAGACATTAAGAATTCTATATTTCCATTAAATGAATTATGTAGTCGAGAATGAAAAAGAAATATATATATGTACACAACTATCAATAACGTAGTTTCCATGATTTCTCACCACTCATTACCAAAATATGCACACTTAAAACAACAAGGTAGCATATCATATATCTATCTGCGTTATAAGAAAGACTGGAAGAATGTTATGAGGCTGTGGAATCAAATGGTGTTACTATAATATAATTAGGAATGTCAAAGTTTATTGTTGAGTAATTTTTCACGCATCGATACTATGCGTCCAGGTAATTGTAGTTTGTTTTATGGTTAGAGTATTCAGATAAATTCTATACGGTCGGACTAAAAGTATAAAACCTAACAAGCAATAGTATAATATATATAATATCGTGTAAACTCGATGAGAATGTTCAACGTAAGGCAATTTTTCTATATCTCGTCTGGGAACAAAGACAGTTGTGGCGTCAAAGTGATAAATATTTATCCACCTTCATTATATGTGAGGTTTACAAATAATGATGTCTTCCCGACGAATACTAGCCACGGCTGCACATCAGCAAGAGATCGGCCAACTGCGCGGGATATATTATAGTGCACAAGCGTTTGCTCAGATACAGGTGTACTCAGTTTTCCTTTAGTCTTATAGTCCGATGAGATGGGATGGGATAACCAACACGACGGAGAGAGGTCAGCCGCAGAGGCAAAGATGTTAAACCCACCTCTTAATAACGACTCCTCAAAGCCACCGCTAGATGGTGTCGACAAGAATCCGGGGTCGAGTTTTTTACATGCACATCCAATGCATGGATCATTTTACTTTTCAGACAATCGGGTGATCAGCCCATAAAGCCCGAACCTAGTTGGGGAAATAACAACACAAAGTTACTATTCCCCGCGGGATTCGAACCCACGACCTCCGATTTCTAAAGCGTGGACCTATGCCTCTAGACCATGAAGGATTACGTCATATGCGAAAGTGGAAATATATAATTTTTAATATCTATTTGCTTTGACCGGTTGGGTTAGCAACCTCATTATTACCAAATGCTCCCTATTTGGTCGACAGAATTTACGATTCACGGAGAATCCAGCTGTGATTTGAAGCGAATTACTAGTTCGTCGATCTTGAAATTTATATCACTGGTAGTTTCGTACGTTTTTATTAAATACATTGTCCGAGTAGTTAATCCCCTTTAACTTTACGTATATGTATATTAATATGTAAAATAAAACGTGTTTAAAAATTAGACACACGTCTTTCACACGCCTTTCTGTTGTTTTTTATAATACTTTATGGCTGCGTCGCTATACTGTGATATGATTCGTCCCGTTATATATACAAATTTTTGATAACTTAACAGACTATGATCTAGAAACAGGATTATACGTAATAATAATTTAAAATAGCGCTATAAATTTCAATCTACATTGATATGTACGTTAATTGAAGACGTGTTGACATTAATGTTTAATGTATCATACAAATATAACTGGCCCGTTGGTGTTGTGGTTAGTGCTCTTGACTGCAAAGCCAAAGATCGTAAGTTCAATTCCCACACAGGACAAAGTATTCGTGCGATTAACGGAGGTATTTGTTCGGATCTATATAAGTATGTATTTAAAAACATATAAGTATGTATATCAGTTGTCTGGTTACCACAGTACAGGCTCTACCTAGTTTGGGGTCAGATGGTAATGTTTAAGGTGATATTTAATTAAATAATAGGATAGTACCTTTGCTATGGAAAGACTTTCGACGGCTTTAAACTTTAAATTTAAGTTAGACTTTACATCTCATTCAAAAAACCAAAAGCTTAAAAAGCTTGTCGACTGTGTAACTTTTCAATTGTCTTCCCACCAGAAGATTCAATTCATTTTATTTGTCCGTTGTCAGTTTGTTTGGTTAGAGCGCTCAGCGTGGGAGCAATTAAAAGCCTCCTTATCTTCATCTGGCTGAATAAATAGCTACATTACCAACAACAGGTATTCGAGCTTATCGATCGCATGATTGCCCGCCTGTTTTCGGGCGCATTAAGATTTTATCGCGGCGGGCAGGACTGTGCCTATACCGTCGGGGTCGGCCTAGAGCATCGAATGAATGATAGCGCAGACCGTTATCAGAGCCCCGTGTACTGTTACACAAACCTTCCGCGAACGCTGAATTATGCGATACTACGGTATTCGTTGACGGCGAAACACAATTTCGCGTAAATATAATAAAAGTTTTGCTAACGATTTTGTTTTTCGAACGTTTCTATAATTGTTTTTGAAGTGATAACTTTTTGTGGGAAGGTAAACCGTAACGTAACGCGTAACGGCGCCAGTCTGTCCGGCTTCAGTTGACAGTTTGACGTTATCACGTCAGTCACATGTCGCGTTTTGGTGAGGTGTCGCTCAGGCTAATCTTATTGATTATAAATGACTTATTCATCCAAACCTCCAAGGTTTGTCGTCGCGTTAGAAGTGATATATTGATTCAAATAGGCGCTTACCTCGCTTTTATTGTTGGTGATTAAGAAAGTTTGTTTCCTTTTCGCTGGATGCGAATAGGACAAAACCGACAGTCGTGGAAATCCTTGGGGAAGGCCTATGTCCAGCAGTGGACGTCTTTTGGCTGATTATGATGATGATGATGATTAAGAAAAGTCTATACTCACTAAAGTATCTCAATTTTATAGTTAAAGTATGGGTTTATGCATTCACTACTTTTAGTAAGAAATGTGTAACTAGAAACAATTATCAATTTTTCTCAATGACTGATAAAAAGTTGATGTACTTTTATACTAACATAAAAACATCGATTATTTTGCCCAGCCCCAGTAC
>DWHQ01001622.1:0-10521 GCA_018247955.1 Eurytides marcellus marcellus | reverse complement strand
TTCTTAAAGACGCTTTCATCATATTTAATTTTTTTTTTTACCCTTTAACCATGTTTTTTATATTAAATTTTAGAATTTTCTTTATTTATAATTTGTATATTTAATCTTCTTGGCGCCTATAGTATAAAACTAAATGTAAGGATCCTAGTTTGTTTCGTAACAACATATTTCTTTAAGGATTCGTTGCCCATCATACCCAAAAAGTTTTAAAACTTGATATAAATGACAAAAATTGATATGTTTTGATAATTATCACTACGTCTGTGGCGCTCGTTTAAATAGAATGCGATAAAATGATTTTCCTATAAAAATGAGTAATTGCGATGGTTTTTGACAACTAAAGCTATGTTAGAGTTGCCGTTGGAATTGGTACGTTGAATATCATTATTCATCGTATATTTATCGTATATAATGACATTCATAATTGAAAGTTAACAACGCATTTTATTCTACTATATACAAAATGTTATTATTAATTAATAATATTGCAATTTAGAGTTTATAAAGTCCCAAAAAGTTAACCATTATAAACAGACGTAGTAGATAACTTTAACACATTATAATTATTAACATTAACGCATTATACACAACACCCCAAAGTCAAAGGTAAAATTTATGTCGTTATATATTTATCACAAGTCTCATGTGTGAGAATCGACTTACCATATGAGTAATTAAGTAAGTAAGTAGGTGGTCGGTAAGAATATTAAATTATACAAAAAGTTATAAGTAAAGTAAAATAATTAACATTGTAAGATCAAAAATGTTAATATAATAGAACATGGTTATGAATAACATGGGTATGTTATTGACACTAAAATTTTAATCGAAAACATTAATATTATGTTTATATTCTGTTCGAATTGAGTTATTCCAGGTTTAGTAATATCCACGAGACTGTGATAAAATTTTTTCCCATTTTAATGTAGTATCCTATCAACTGCAGCTTTTATCTTTTATCAACTAATCCATGTGCACAAGCTTATTAAAGATTTGTTATTAGTCATATTTGATACATAATTTTTCTAAGGTACAGTCTCTGGCGGAGTTAACATTGAGATTTTATGATTTACATTAAATTACAGTGGTAGAGCCCCGCAGCTGTTACAAAAAAATAACAATGAAACATACACGTTTATTTATAAATATCCCAAAAAAATATGGTATTAATATATTCTTGTTCTTTTTGCTTATACAAAAACGTTTGTATGGGTATAATCGTAAAAATAAACATTTTTAACAAAGAAGGTAGGTATTTTTGTATTATTAAAATAATTAAATGTTCAGCGTAAAACTTATTAAATAACGTTAATTATAACGATGATAATTACATCCCTAACTATAAGAATACCAAAGTATAAGTATAACTATAAGAATACCAGAAAGTCGTTTAACATAAAGTATAAAACCCGTGGAACTATTTAGATGATATAAGTAAACTTCAATTTGCACCGACGTCTGCTAGCTTCGCGGCATTGACATTTTAAAAGGATCGTTTCCTGAAATCCAGTATTGAAAAGATCAAATAGCCGAGGCACTCTAAAACCACCGTTTAAATCATCGAACAGGAGTAGACATAAGCTTACACACCATCACCACATTCCAAAAAGGTTATCTTTATTTTTTATTCAGAATAATATACATTTCAATTTATTATTTTTTTTTATTTAAGAACTCTGCATAAAGATTATTAATAATACAAGTGAAGATTTTCTTGTATTTATAGTAAAAATATTTATATAGTTTTTTATCCTTAAAAATTGTACTACATTTTTTATATTTCCGATATATATTTGAAAGACGTTATAGAATTATCCCCAAAAAGGTTTAATATAAATTTAAATGCCGGAAAACTTTCTTCAAATACTCTGCAGTAATTTGCCAAAGAGGTTCATTTCTTTTGAATGGTACGGCGTATCTGCCATTTCCTAATTACATTGGCGTTCAGCAGTTTACGACCAGCTTGTGATATGTACATATTGCTATACCCAAGTGTGTCGGACAGTATTAGATTGTCTCATTCATTTTGTGTGCACCTAATTAAATGTCCCGTTGAATCCCAGTCATGTGTTTCATGTTAGCGTGTTAATTAAGAAAATTTAAGTCAATTTTTCACAGGTACACAGGCACAGGTTTAATTCATTGCTTAAACACTATATATATAGTTATCAGTACGCGTACGTTCTGTATGTTTTATTATTTTGTAAGGTCAACAAAACGCTTTTTTAATATTTCTTAAGTTTTATCTTTTTCCTAAAACGCTCTGCTTATTATATGCCCCAGACGCATGAGGTAAAATAAACAGTAAATAACTGATTTTGGATTGCAAAAAGTTTTAATCCACTTAAGAATCGAACCCACTAAACGACTTAATATTTTTAAGCTCGAAGAGCTATGTAAAATGCTATTTGTTTTTTAATTAATATAATGGCTGAACACAAACGACTAGCCTTATGTTTGTATATAACGACTAGTTGGACCGTAACGGTTGCAGCCCTTAGACAATAATCCCCATACTTTGTCATCTCACGCATGTCCTCTTTAATACGTGACCCTACCGACGCGGAGTCTATACGACTCGAGTGCATAACTTTTGGAACAGTCGCTAAGAAATTAGCTTCAGCGATGTGGGTTGTGAGTGCGATTCCCATCCGGGGCATATACTTGTATGAACTCCATATAATTTTTTCAGATACGCGCGATTGTCCCTGTCATATCTACATATGTATGTAAACGCACTTACAACATAGTTTTATCTTAAAAGCATCAGCGAAAATTTTATATAAAATAAAAGAAATTGAAAATAATGTAATTTTTTATATGTGAGCTATAGAAAATACAGCCTTGATCAAAAGTATTGAACACCCCATTGTATAACGAAATAAATTAAAACAATTTAATACGTTTTATCTTTCACATAATTATTTATTAAAATAAAATCAATATTTTGTGATTCCTTTGCCTTAATTACTGCAGAAATTCTTTTCGGTAGTAACCAAGCGCCAACAAGCTTTCTCTAGTCGTCAGGACATATTGCGCAGGCGAAGATTTAGCTCTTCTTTGGTGTTTATAGTGTGGTGCCTTACCTTTGTGCTATAATAAACTTCATTAATTTTCTATGAAGTCCAAGTCTGGAGACTGGGCAGACCACTCAAGAAGCTCAATGGAGTTTTCTCTCAACCTTGCTATAGTGCAGGCTGTTTTATGGCACGGCGGGTTATCCTGTTGCAATTTTAAAGCAATATGTATTCGTATGGCCAAAAAATTTTGAAAATACGGGTTCGAGAACATTTATGTATTTTTTAGAGTCCATACCTACGAACACACGGTACATACGGTCCTCACATACGAACATTTCGCCAACTCCAGTGTCTATAATACAGCCCCAAACCATTATGCTACCTCCACCGTGCTTAACAGTATCACCACACATACCCTGGATTAAGTTCACCTACTCGGCAACGCATAAAATTCACACCGGGTGTACCAAAGATCTGATACAGAAATGCAGAATGTAGAGATTTAGTTAAAGAAAAATATTTTTAGTAATGACTATATTTTGAAGTTATATTGTTTATGGCTTATCGCTATTAGGTAATTAAATCAACTTACTAACCTCAAAGTTTGATTCGTCTACTCACATGATATTTGACCATTCGTCTTCAGTGCAACTTCCGTATCTTATGGCCCATTCATACCGAGCTTTTTGTTGTTATAGGAGAGCCAGGGTTGCCTCCTGGCTTAACAGCTTTCAAATCAGCTTCCTAAGGTCTTCAATAAACGGTTCGAGTAGAAATTGGTCTATTAATCACTAATGACGACTCGACAGCGAGGTTTGAAGAAGATTTTTTCCTATTTTGTAATGACTTTAAGTAACTTTCAATCCTCACGGTCTGTAGTGATACGTTTGCGTCCCTTCTGGGCCTATTATTATGTAATCCAGTAGCAGCGAGTCGTTGAATAGCATGTTGCACAGATCGGTGGGGACGTTTCACAGATTTTGAAATCTCCACTCGTGATTTCCTTTTCTCGTGCAAAAGTTGGATTTGTATTTGTTTCTCTAAACTAAGTTCGTTTATTTTGGATATATAGACAAAATATTACCAAATGTAAGTAACTAAAACACTAAAAGCACTCTAGATTACTGGATGTAGTGCGAGCTGGTAGCGAACTGATAAACAAATACAAAAATGTTAAAATAACAAATATTATTGCGCGAGATGTTTTATTGCTAATTATGGTCTGGTTAATCAGTTTTTATAACTTCTTTGGCACCAAATAGAAGAATTAAATAATAAGTTTTTTGTTTTTTTTGTACACGTGTAAAATTTATAGGGTGCTCAATACTTTTGACCAATACTGTATAATATTTTATTAGCTTTGTTAATTTTAAACGCAAATGTTCTGGTTGAAAAGCTGATAAAATTGCGCTCAAGTAATGACAAAGATAAATCGTAATGAATGAAAAAAAAAACAACTAACGGTTGCTCGTAAATTATAATAAGTTATCATATCATAATTTTTTATTTATTTCTCTTTTTCGCAGTCAATTAAGTTGGAATCAACGTTTCTTGCGTTCATCGTGCTTTTTGCCTGTGTCGCATTAATAATACCGTCGTACCTCATCATTTTGGGCATAATATCTCTCCTTTCAAAATCGAGTTGCGGCGATGAAACGGAAACAGGTGCCTTATTTCCAGAAGCGAACAGTTCAAATTGGGGTGACAAGTTGTTGGTGTTTGCGACGTTTTTCACCGTGATACTGTGTTGGTAAGCTATTAATAACAACATAATCTACTTCTTCGCTGTTATATAACGTGATTTATTTTGACATTGACCTTGGAACGTTGTTCGTTTTTGTAGAATGTATGTATTCGATTAGATTTTTCTATGGATTTTCGTTTCGGCTCACTGATCTAGAGCAGAGATTCTCAAACCTATTTTTCTCGTAGACAAAACTTAAGTGGGTACGACGTTACCCCTACTGCAACATTTCTACTATATACAAGTCTTTAAAACATGTTGAAAAACAAAACACCACTTTGGGATTCACTAGGCTATGGTTTTTTAAGCTTTTTTATAAATAGCCTGTGGCACTATTAGTTCCTCAAAAAAGTTGTAACATCCATTATTAAATTTTATCACGTTTTAATTTTATTTTCGATTCCCGATGCTTCGAATACTCACGTCACGTTCACTGGAGAAATTGAGTTGTTAAATATCCTAATAAAATAGCTAACCCAGGTCAATTAAAAGGCGATAAAATACATACATTTGTTTTATTTATTAATGTATCGTAACTAACCGTTAAACCGTTTCTGCGTGACATAAGGACAGACCAACCATCAGACAGACTTCCAAATTTATAGTATCACTAAACGCGTGCACTGTAATGGTGTAAAAGCGAACAGGAATAGATTTGTATATTTTTTATTAAAATTGACGTCGATTTTAATCTCTATAAAGGGCGATAAAATATAATTTTATCGCCCCGCCCTATTCCGGTCACAGCGGCCGCGCGCACAAGTGTTTACGCAGGCCCAGGTGCACTCACTCTTCCTTTACTGCCATAGCCCGATGCGACAGATAACCGACACGACCGGAGATCAGACGCAGAGGCGGTGACATTAAATCGACCTCTCAATAACGACTCTTCCAATCCACCGTTAGATGGCGTCGACGAAAAGCCGGGACTGACTTTTATATGGCCATCATACGCATGGATCATTTTACTTTTCAAGCAATTGGGTGATCAGCCCATAAGGCCCAACTAAGAAACAACAAAACAAAGTCATAAATGTCAAATCTAAACCACATTTTTTTTATCGTTAACTGTCTGACAATTGTAATTCCAAAAACAACGCGTTCAAGGCTATGTCAAATTGAAGCCAAATTCGCAACACGATAAAAGGTCGGTTCTTTATAAAACTTAATGCGCTTATCGCGATACCCGCACCTTCCTTTTGCCTAGCTTTTATTCGTATAACACCGTAAGAAGAGATCGAAAGCCTACAATAAGCCCATAATAAGGGTACAGTCCGGGAAATCTGTGAAAAGGCCCGAGGGAACAATCGACATGCATTTTTCAACAGCTTCCTCTTCGCTTTTAGGATTGCAAATACATCGTTGACTTATTTGTAATTCTTTATTTAGATTGCACATAAGCATTATAATTTAAATTAAAAGCTTTATTGAGAAGTGCAAAGAAGAACAAAGAATTATCCGAACGGCAAGAATAGTTCACAAATGAATATTCATTGAAAGAAACAAATCATTCTCAAACCATAACATAGTCGGATTAAATAAAACTTTAGCTGTTAAAATTTTATTTCTATGTTTTAAAAAAATACAGTTTTTTCAATCCTACTGTCAAGCGCTCGATTGACACACTGATAGATAATAGGGTGGTAGAGCCACGCAGCTGTTCCCGCTGCTAAATGGGCCGGCTCGAACCAGATAAGTACCACATTCTCACATAAAATCGCCGTAAAGTGGAAGTGTTTTTGCTTCCGCGTTTCGTCCGGTAAGTGAGGTTCAAAAATTCTCCCCTTTAAAGGCTGGCAACGCATTTGCAAGTTCTGTAATGTTGCAAATATCCATGGGCGACGATGATCGCTTGCCATCAGGTGAGCTGCTTGCTCGTTTGTCAGCCTACTCCATAAAAATAAAATGAAGTTTAATATAATTGATAAATTTTGTTTCTTTCAGCGCTTTAGTGTCGGGTATGGTTTTGAGTAACGAGCAATCCCACATGGCGGCAACTAGCAGTCGCAATGTTGTGAATTGCGCATGCGCAGATATTGCAACGTGGCTTTCCGTCGCCGCCCGTGAGCTCCATTACAGTCTAGTACCGCCAATCGACCTGGTACTCTACGCTTACCAAGAGGACTTAAAAAGTGAGAAAATGTCACTAGACTTATACGTGTCTCACGATAATATGGCCGCTAACATCACGCAATATTTCAGCCAAGTTCTAATTAACGCTTGACACGGAACAAAATGTTAATTTCTTACCATAGTAACTTACCGCTACAATTTAATTAAACGTATTCAATCTAAATTAAACATCAAAATAGTTCATTAACTAATGACGATTAACTGTGAACTGATTGTGTGCACACAAAGATGTGATTAACAACATTTAAATATATGAGAAGCGCAATATGAGAATTAAGATTTGCACCTTTCCGATAAAATATCTAAGACCTCTATCTAAAATAAAAAATAAAAATTGGATGTAAATGTAAACATAATTTGAAAGAAATTGTATCAAAATTGGTACAATTTTCATTGATATAATTTAATATTAACTATGTTATCATATTATTTTCCTTATAGACTAACAAATTAATATTTTATATTTTATAACTTATGCCACCCCCTTATCTGTTTTAGCTTAAGTGTGGTATAAGTTTCACTTATATTTTGTAGTTAGAAAAAAATAACTATATCAACTAAAGCGAAATGTATTCCTACATAATTTAAAAGTTGTAAAAAATTAAGAGAAATAATTATCACAAAGCGGACGTGGCCGTCAATTATGTTAATTTAGTATCAAAAAGTTCTGGTGAAAAAAAATGCGTTATATAAAAACAGTTGGCATTAATTATTGTATATTTAAAAACTTGCTTAACCGACCAACATCATCCTGGGGTTTCGACAAACTATTTGACTGATTATTGACGCCGTAAGACATACATTTCGTTGACATCTCTATGGACTTTCTCAAGTAAATATCAACAGTATATAGTCATCATTTCAAGCTCTACAATTTTATTACCTTTTATCTTCTCTAGTGGTTATATAATATGATGGGTAACATATATATTTGATTATCTGTTTATTAGAAACAATGTTGACTATTAGAACCGTAATTGAACTAGTGACCAACTTGTACAGTTTGCCTGGGAAAGTGCCAGTTATTCTATATTCCGATTGGAAGGAGTGTTATCAGAGTAATTTCTGTACATAGAGATTTGCTTTATTTCTGAGTGAAGAGCGCATCGCAGAGTGAAACAATTAAAATCCCTGACTGGCTGAGCTATAAGGACCAACCGTGTCACTTACCATCAGGCGGTCGACTTGCAACAAATAATAAAAACGACTTGCAAAAAAATACAACAAAGAATCGGTCGGGTCCATTGTGACGAAACTCACTCAACTCCAAATTCCGATAGCGTTTCTGTAACAAACTAACCCTTTTAAGTGCCCTCCACATTTACTGAACCGCACAGGAATATTTTCGGCTACGAATATCAGACAAAAGTGTGTCTTTGCCCTTGATATACGCGAAGGGCGAACCCCGAGCTTCCGGGACAAACATGCTGATGGGACGTAATATATTACACAGATACGGAGAGTCGTAATAAACGCCGGGAGTGTAATGGATGTCTTATTTACCTTTTGCGGAGTTCGAACCGATAAAGTTTCTCCAGGAACTTGTTTACGCTCAACTTGATCACGGGTAGACGTTCGCATACCTCGCAATTTACATGAGAACGCGTATTGTGTCTATTCTGTTGCAAACGGCTCTCATAAAGGTGAAAGGATTACATAATGGTAGCGTACCCTTTCGAAATTGAATTTCGCCCAACAAAGAGCACCTTCGCGTTTATTGTTACGCCCGGCCATTTCGACAGATAATGCGAATAAAATTTTAGCGACCTTTTTTAATATTGCTTATTGATGTTTTACGCCTAATTCCTTAACGCCTTTCAGTGCAATCATAAAAAAAATAAACAGACAAATCTTTCGTTACCGAAAAGTTAACAACTACCATCATTCAAACAGATTATTGTTACACTGGAGGTGTACTTGTTTACAGATGTGGATACATTTCTCGGCGAGCCAATTCAACAGTCGATCGCTTCGGAGAGCGGCATAGACCTGGTTCTCGATTCCTTAGCTGATATAATAGCAGGTAATTATTGAATAGTAATATTGTTGTAGAAGAAGCACTATATTTCAACATACCAGCCTTGGGCCACACCACTGCATTGCCAGGTATTCTACCACAATGCAGTAATATATGCACTGCTGTGTTCCGATTTGAACATTGTTGACAGCATAATTACTAAGCATAGAGATATAACATCTTAAATCTCTGGGTAAGGCAGGGCATTCTGTATGGCACTGTGTTGTTATAAGCAATGTCTTTTACTGTCTAGAGCACGACTTCGAAACACTAAATTTGAAACGGAAATACACGAGCCTAAATTTAAAATTTCGCAATCCGAACCAAACGCCAGATATTTAAGAATAAAGTGTTCAATTCGACAAAACGTTAATTTCATAGGTCAGGATATGTTTTTTTTGGTATATCGTAATTTTTGTTATTTTTGCGTTTTACATTTTTTCAAATAAAACACTTATTTAATATATAAGAACTTTATATTTTTATTCCGAAAATCACTTTCGGGATAAAAATATAAATGAAATGTTTAGGCAACAAGTAGTAAGTGTTTTTAAATTGTGTATATTTTTCACTTTGAAGATAAAATATTTTTATTGAAATAAATAATAAGAAGAGCTGTAAATATTGAACTGAAGTTTTTCATAAATTTAATGACAATGAAGATTTGAAGAAGTGACGCTCTTTAAGGAATCTCGTGTTTCGCCATTGAGGAATTGCGTTTTATACATCCCGGGGAAAATATATTTTTGCGTCGCTTTCAGAGAGTGAAGATCTCTCCGCGAAAGTGGCGTCCTTGCGTAACATAAGTGTCAAGGCGGGGACGGTCGCTGCGTTCGCGTCGGACAGGATAAACGACCTCGCACGGCAAATAGATAACTTGAAGAAACAATGCTCGGCCAAGGATGCGCCACTCTGCGACACCCTCAACACGCATTCGTTGGAGTTAAAAATGAGGTTTAACTCGGTAACTACGAAGTTAATCTTAATTAATATATCCGACTTGGTAGGTCGGCGCTTCTAAGATTTTAGATTGTTTTTAATACACCATCTATTTTCCCGAGTATTTACAGTGCGATAATAAAAATCACAGCATAACACTCTTAACTCGGCAAACGGTGCAAAGTCATGGACATGAACAATCCCTCCAAAGTTTTCAAAATTATATAAAGTACAGAACAGATTAAGATAAAACATAGCTCAGTTTTAAATTTACGGAAGCAACAATCCAGTGAAAATTCAAAATTGTATTTTATTGTTATTGGTTCAGGTGTTCTTAATTTTTTAGTTAATAAAAATACACGCACCATGTCCTCCTCCACGATGTTTTTATAGTACGGTTAAGTAACTCTTTAATAAATTTACATTTTTGGTCAATCAGCATTTTGTAGCTTCTTATCCTATATTATCTTGACTGACGTTGATTCTTTTAGCCTATTCGGCTCTACAAAGCTTCATCGGATCACCGAATTCGGAAAAGTGCTAGTTTCCACGAATTGGATCGGTGCGTTAGATGCGCAAGTGGTAGATTCGACTCCCGACCGGGGCACATATTTGTTCAGATAATACAGAACAGAAGGTCCGTGATATTCTTCCACGTTGTATGTATG
>DWHQ01001621.1:0-10523 GCA_018247955.1 Eurytides marcellus marcellus | reverse complement strand
TTCGGGATCCGATGAAGCTTTACAGAGCCGCATAGGCTAAAAGCGTCAACGTCAGTCAAGATAAGATAAGATAATAAGAATTAATACAAAAATATTTTTTCTAGAGCAATGATAATAAAACCATGACTTCTTAACACCTTATTCGACACCAAGACGTGGATCACGGCTTAAGTGGATGAAGCTATAAAAACAGTAGCACCAGTTTTATCGCCATATCCGCCGAATCATTGCCATCGTTAAATCGAGAAATCTACGATGTCATGTCGGACCGCGGGACGGTTTACTTTCGTTTGTTTTTATGAATCCCTATATTGATGGCACTCACAGTTGTAATGGTCGATATTAGGAATATATATCTACAGTAATTCTTTTAGGGTATAAAGGGAAGAGACGAGCAAGTTGTGCGCCTGATGATAAGCAAGACATTTATAATAACATAGTGCGTTGCACTGCGCTCGTTATGGATACATGCTAGAAGGTCTACCTCTATGCCCAGAAATTATGCTGGCCACATCCCCCTTCCAATCCTGGGCCTTAGAATAAGCATATTTAATAAAATTCCACAAAATATCTCAGATCTACCACTTGGCCCTTTTAAAACTGAAATAAAATTTTGTTGCTTAAAGCTTATTACATTGTTCAGCGGTTTCTAGTGGATCAAAATGCGTGGAATTTAATTGAATGACTCGTATATGGGATATCTATCACATTGTATTAAGGCTTAACATACTGTAGCGGTATTTTAAAAAAGCAACTGTTGAGTTTCTCGCCCCCTCTTCTCAACAGAACTGCGTTCCGAGCCGGTAGTAGCTTTCTCACGAACAAAATATAAAAATGACGATTCAGAAGTGATTGTAAAGGCCTATTTGAATAAATATCTTTTGATTTAAATCGAAACATGGTAGGGCTTGATGGTAGAGGTCTCTGCTAGTATATGATGGTAGGACTAAATGAAAAGTCTAGATGTTAAATCGCTGTCGGTTAATGAGTATATGAACTTAGAAAACTTTGTACACGTTTTCTAGTATATTGCGCGCAGGGAGGACCATTATATTTAGTATAGTGAAAGTTTTTACGTAGCTTAAGGTACATAAAAACTTTACTAAGGCACGTAAATGCTATGTTTAAGCATAAAACTGAAAGTTTAAAGTGATATTTGTTTGAAACATATTAATTTGGATATTAATAGATTACTTTATAAGTGGTCAAACACATTTGATTTGAATCTTGAATGTAATATTAAAAACTATATGATGCAACGTTTAAAGAGTTGAACTCAATGTAGTCAAATTGCGACTGCGGGGCAATCACAAGTAAAATTTAACTCAAGCTTTAGAATATACATTTTGAGCGCTAGAAACTTATTAAATTCGTTTGAAGGATATTTTAACCAATTCGCGACCAAATCTTTGTTATGCGAAGTCGTATTATATATTATTCTCTGAATAAGAATGGGATAAGTAATCGTTGCGACGTTTAAAAACTTTGATTGTGTATACTATCATACTTCCAAAGCTTTGGCACTCATTTTATTTATCCTCAAACTAAAACTTAAACATCTTTAACTAGCGTGTCGCTAGTGCCTATTCGTAGGTATTTTCACACCCTTTTAGTGTTAATGTTGTAGATCGCGTTATATTTTTATAAGTATAATTATAATAATATCATGACATCTCACTCATTGCCATCTGATCCCAAACTAGGCAGAACCTGTACTGACATAAATACTTAAATACTTTTAAACGCATGCTTATATAGATAATTAACACCTAGACACAGAACGAATACCTCTGCTCATCGCACAAATATTTTGTCCTGGGTGGGAATCGAACCCACGACCTTTGACTTGACAGAAAGAAGCACTAACCACTACACCAACGGGCTCATGATATTCGCTGAGAGCTGTTGTAATAGGACTTTTACAGATTCCGTTTTGAAAAGTATCACATCGTTGGCAGCTGCTATGCAGCTATGCGATGTGCGAGGGCAATGTTCCCAAAGAAGTTTCTGCACATTGAGGTACTTATATCTCTGGGCAATGAGCGCATTGCTCAGACAAACGAAGTTTTGAACCGTTGTAGTTTAATGTATTGCACTTTAGTGTTATCCAAGTACTTTCGCATATCGTTACAAGATGGTAGCTTCAATACTAAAGCATACCGATTTTGAAATGAAAAGCATGGCGTTATAAAATTATGTTATTATTTTTATCAATGGTTGTTTTATGTACGTAGGAAATATTTCAATTGAAATTTTTTTTGCGAGTGGAAGATGAGTCGGCTGCTTCTACAGTGACCGCCTGGATTAGTACTATTTTGAAAGTTATTCTATCGCCGATCAGTAATGTGCGAGCACTACTGTGTTTCGGTAGAGATAAAATCTAATATCATTTTCAACTTATTGCGATCCAAGATATCCTGTGGCACTTTGTTGTTATACCTATTTGTTTAATTGTTTGTGAGTAAAAGAAAGAATAATTATTCTAATTAGCATATAATTCTTTCAAATGACTGGCGTAAGTTAAGTGTTAATTCGAAATTAAAAAAAAAATCAGTTCAGTAACAGCAATTACAATGCAACATTGATATTATCTGAACTTTTATTAATTTATTCTTCGAGGCCGGGCTTTTTTGCAGAGGAGAAACATGAATAAAAACTGTCATAATTTAAACACTGTGTTTAAAAAAACTGTTTAAACTCTATGAATAGATTAAGTTATGCGTCATCAAGTTTTTGAATGCGGGGGAATTCCCGCATGTATACCCGTTTAGAATAGAGAATAGATATAAATGTAAGTGTAGTATCCTTTCCACAAATGTCTTTTAAAACAAGTTGTTTTAATTCATAATGGACACAAAAGAAACATCACAAACACAAAGAGTCATGCCTTTCCGACATAAAAGGAGTGATAGTATCGCAGTATTATAAAAGGAGGAGTATTATTGAAGTAATCGTATCCATGTTATACCAATGGTATAAAGCGATAAAATATTACAATATAATGTATATTGTAATATTACGTATCCATATTCATAGGTATACTCTAGTAGTACTCAAGAAGTTCACTGCCTCCGTAGCCCCCATTATATCGGAGGTCTTGGCTTCAAATCCCATGGTAGACAATGATTTTACGTAGTTGTTTCTTATATGGGTCAGGGGGATATAGGCTTATTATTTAATTGTTTGACGAGTAAGGTGATCCACGCGTTGGATAGGCATGTAAAGAGTCGTTTCCTGCTGACGATATCTAGCAGTATCTTGGAGTCTTAATCGCGGTGCCGGCAT
The DNA here is from genome assembly GCA_018247955.1 of Eurytides marcellus marcellus. Lineage (NCBI taxonomy): Eukaryota > Metazoa > Arthropoda > Insecta > Lepidoptera > Papilionidae > Eurytides > Eurytides marcellus. Next base: position 7,238 of record DWHQ01001621.1, on the reverse strand, counting down.
CAATAAATTTGTTCATTTATAATTAACAATTATAAGTGCTGATTTACCACGTGCTCGACGGCGAAGGAAAACATTGTGAGGAAACCTGCATATTTAAGAAACGTTTAAAAAAATCTTAAATATGTGAAGTCCGCCAATTCGCAGTGAGTTCGTTGCGTTTAGTACCTCTATCCCCTCTGTATAGAGGTGGCCTGGGACATATACAGGCAGGCTGTTACTTTTTTTTACATATTTTTTCTTGTTTATGAGAGATTGTATATTATTTTCATAATTATAAATGTCACCACATATGCGTCGTATCTCTCTCTGATCGTGTCGGGTATCCGTCCCATCGGATTATGAGATTAAAGGTAGAGCGAGCCTATGTATGTGCAAACACTTGCGATATAATGACTCCTGTGATGTTAGTTGATCTTTTGGATGTTGGTAGCCGTGTCTGAAATTATATGTCGGAACTTTTATGTGTATTATACATATTATAAAAGTTTATACATGTTACAACTTGGTAGAAAAATTGCGTATCGTTTTATGTTAAAAAAAGCCGGATTGTGGAGATGGAAGAAAGTATATAACGAATTGTCTCTTTCACATGGGAAGTTTGAGTTTTTACATTTATTTCTTTGTTTGTCTGCAAGAATCATTGTTGTAGGTTATATATTAAAAAATGCTGCTTACCAAACATCGTTTGTATAAATAAATACTGGTGTGTTGATGATTAATAAACTATTACAATTAGCTATTAATGACACTGAAATTTGTCAAGTGCCACGTTGATTCATCTAGATTTTTTGTCTTTAGCATCGTGCGCATCTTCGCTCAGAATAAAGAGGACAAGAAGCGAGTGGAGAAGGCGCTCAGCGAGTCCGGTCTGCCGGCGGGCAAGAACGACACGATCAGTCAGTCCAAATTCCAGTTTGAGGACTTCTTCGCCTTCTACAAGAGTCTAACCCAGCGTACGGAAGTCCTCAAGATCTTCAACACGCTGTGAGTGTATATTTTTACTACACTGTAATAGTTGTGAATTTTGTTATGCATTTTATTACTACACTGTATTCATAATATTTAGTAGTTGTTATGTAAAGTGTTAAAGTGTTATCGACCTATAGACCGAGATTTTAGATCTGATAAACCTTCTGACGATTTTTTGAGAAATTCAGTGTATAGTGATCGCCCACAACTGTAATGTAATAGACATACTATTTCCAAACATTTGTGGGATTTGATTGATTTTTGTTTTCTCACCGTAACTTAAACCTTACAGATACAAAGATATCTCGAGCTATAAAAGTCTTAAAAGATAATAGCTAGAAATGTGTAGTTGATATGGCAGTGATTGGATTTTTGTGCCAAATCAATCTACCTAGAAAAGTACAATATTATTAATGTAAAACCATTATAAGCTTTATTGTGATCCGGTTTGGGAGACAATTTTTCCAGGGAAGCTTTTGAGCATAGAGGATTCCAGAGAAGTTTTTGAGCATATATCTCATATCTTTGAGCATATACATACATATATCACCTCTGGGTTTGGTTAGCTAACAGAATTTTGCTGTTGTAAGCAAGTATAGCTTTATGTCTCGTCACAAAATTATAAATATAATTCTGAGTAGGTAGGAGTAAGGTAAAAAATGAAATGTATAATACTCTGCTAACTCAAATGTAGGTAAAGTATTCCTAACAAATAGGTTCGCGTAAAAACTTCATTTGATTAAATAAAAATTTATTTGAGCACAACAAAAGATAGATAGCTCCTGACGATATGGATTCATTTAAATTTTTACGAACATAATTTTTTGTGTCTCAACAAAGGACTTGTATTTTGCAATGTTACAATAATGAATTCATTAATTTTTTTTATGAACGCAATATCATAATCGTATATTAAAACGTGTGTCATCGTTTCTTTGTTTGCGCGCGTAAAATGACGATTAACAAAATTCGGCGAGCGACGAGTTGCCGAAATAGCTCCCTCGTAATTCGATATTTATCGTTTATTTCGCGTATATCGGTGCGGATGTACGCACGTACTCCGCGGGAACGAATGACGTCTGGTCACCGTCCGATGCTTTAATTCCTATTACTATGTATTACACGCGGTGGTGTCCGCACGGATTTTCATTTCGGTCCTATGTTCGTCCTTTGGTAGATTTCGGAATAAAAAATAAATACTAAATCCTAATCCAAATCTAAATACTAAGATCTTTGCACCATTGTTGAGAGAAAGTTTCCGAAAGTGTCTTTGTTGCAACGGATAGATGGTATTAGTAAGGATAAAGCTATTTGTACATGGTGGTTTGTCCTGTATCATAAAAAAACGCTACCTCTATTGTAAGATAGAAATCTTGTGTTATAAAGGCGTTTTACATATAAAGATTTCACACGGGCAAATGCACAGATCCGGAACAATTATCTTAGTTCGTACAAATATCTGTCCCGGGTGGGAGTCGAACCCGATTCGATCTGTTACGATTATCTTGGCATTGGGGTAATTTTTCCCAACTAAGGGTATTAAATGTGTTTTTTTTCCACGAATAAAAATATAAATTAAATAAATAGTTCACGCGAGAAAAGGCATTGCATATTTTATTACCATATGTATCCTTATAAGAAGATTAATATATATTTTCTCGAATCGTTGCCGACGCAAGTTTGAAGAACAAAAAACGTTGTGCCAATTCATAGTAGTTCAGTTCAATATAGGGTTTTTTAGACTGTTGGCAACCTTAAAATTTATTAAAAACGTTAACAAAGCCGGGTTTTATCCACGGCTGCATTAGCATGCACTTAGATTTTATGTTTTCTTCTTTATAGATATTTTACCGCGTGAAAGGTAGCATATGTTATTTGTGTATTGACTGGCTTATTCTTTATTGCAACAACATAAAGAAGGTATGTCAATGGGCAGACTTAAAGCCATTCAGTGTCTGCCAGTCATGTTACTCTCTCTCTAATATTAATAATAAAATTTTCATGACATTTATTCAATTGAAAAAAAAAATGTTTTTAGTGATATTTTTGCATTTCACAATATTCCTTCTATTTATGGCAAAAACAATACAGATCCGCTGCTTTGTTTCTACGTGGAAGAAGAAATATTAACAAATACGTTTTCGGATATTTAAAAAGTCAGATCAGAGACAATGCGATACAATCTTTCCTTATAAAGTACGATATTTTTTTTTAATGAATACATTGTCTGATATTAAATAATTGAAATAAATTCAATGAAATTAAGCTGTAAGTATTAATGCTCCGAAAGGCCTATTTTATTAATTAATATTTGAATGTAATTCCGGTCATGAATCTAAACATTTAATTAAATTAATTACTTATTTAATATAATGAACAAAAATTTTACTAAATAAACATTAATATAATTAAATTATGGTTTATTTATACAGGGGTATTTTGTATATACATCTTGAATAAATTTTGTCACTCTATTTACAACAAAGCACTTTATAAGTTTTTAAAACGACAGTTTTGTACCGTAAAGTTTGGAATACCCAGGGCTTAACTATGCACCCCGTTTGATTTATTACGATATTGCGTTACGAAATGTAGTTTATGTCGTTCTATTCCCCGCTCGCCTTTATTATTTTTGACTTTGAGACCTTCCCCCTATACGTTTAATGCTCAGTAAGCCCCACTTCGTCATGGATTATAGACCCCGACATGATTGATGATAAGAAAAGCCATGTGCCCTAAGCAGTCATGACGAGCGTTTTATAATGGCCCCGACAAAGTCGGATTAATTTCTTAAAGTGGGAAAAGAGTATTGTATTTATTTCCTTTTCATTTGGTTCCTTTTAATGATCGACGAAAGCGATGACTTTTCCATGGAATTCTTCCTTTCCTTAATATTGCTGTAACATTTTTCGTTAAAATTTTCCTTAATTTGACTTTTTGAGGTGGTGACCTTAATTTGAACTAATTGTCTCATAATGATATATTTTATTTTTGCGACTATTACATATTATTAAAATAAAACCAATTTACCTTTATTTGATTTTATCGCGCTTAAACTTCTGGATTTCTATAGAGAAGACGGTTGGATACTATTACTTGTTATAATTAAAAGAATTAAATCTAAGCTTACTTACACTACAAGACTTCAAGAGACTGATAAATTTATGCATAAATCGGATCAACATAAATGATTTAACGTTTTAAAGTTATCCCGGCATGTTTATGACAGTATGACGTATGACTCTATCTGGCTCATGACCTTGGATTCTATAAAGTCTTTGAAACGTTGGGAATTTAAAATCGGAATAAAAACGCAAAAGAATCGGTAAATTGTTTAATTTAAATAATGTATAGATATGTATAGTGTATAGAATGTATAGAATAATGTATAAATTTGGAACTTGTTTTAAGATACAACACTATACTCTTTTTTTAGTGTTGCATCTTAAAACGGATCGATGGGAAAGACCATATTCTGGAACTCAGGAATAAAGTCGAAAAAATAACTATTTATAACATACCTGCGACATCTCTGGCATAGGCTTCAATTTTGGACTTTTTTCCATTTTCTCTTTAGTTATTCATATATAATGATATAAAATTTTGATGATAGAAATCTCAGCCTTATAGAGATTGCCTTCCGAAAATATTATATATATGGAAAGAAATAGTTTTATTGTTTTCATTTATCATTTACTGGGTTTTTCTCCGCATAAACTTCTCATACAACAGAAGGTCGTTTCACTCGTTAATATTTGATATAAGTAGTAAGTAGGGTCTTATGAGACAAACTTTTATGCGACGAATATGCTAACATTTGTCAAGCCTTACGGGCAATAACGTTATGAATACGTAAGAATCCAATTATTTCTTCTGCTTATGAAAAAAAGCTAAACAAATTTTTTATTTGCGACTTTCCAGCATATATTTTGCCGAAATTTCAACACTTGTAATATAATTATAGATTTCTTTATTTAATCTATATACATTTTGAATTTACTTCATGTGTTCGCCTTTTAATGGATTTGTATATTTATTTATTGACTTTTTAATTGAATAAAGTACGGAGACGAGAGAGTGTCTTTAATTAACTAAAGAGTTCAAAGCTGTTTGGGTTTACGCTGCGCTCGTCACGCAGAAACGTGATAGAGGGAGAATCGCTATGCTTAGTATTTACGCTGGCGAAATCGCCCTAAAACTCGGCAATCCTGTGAATATTAATTATCGCCAATTAATGTAATTGTATCTCTATGCCCAGTAATTTAAAAGACTAGAATTGCTCAAGAAATATTCGTCCTTAAAACCGAAACATAATAAAGTTAGCGCGTAAATAGTTGCTTTTTTATGGAGTAGGTGGGCAAACGAGCAATCAGCTCACCTCATGGAAAGTAATAATCGCTGCCCATGGTCATTGGTAACGTTGAAAGTTATGTAAATGCGTTACCGTCCTATAAGGTGGGAATTTTTGGAAAGGACAGGCAGGAAAAGGAAGGTTAAGGGGGGGGGGGAAAGGGTGGAGTGGCCAGCGGCCAACTCACTAACCGGACAAAACGCGAAAGCACAAACATCCGCTTCACGCCGATTTTCTGTGAGATCGTGGTACTTATCCGGTTGGAACCGGCCCATTCAACAGCAGTGTCAGCTGTTGCTTGGCTCTACCACCGTATGAAAAGACTGAATGTAGAATAATTAATGGCAATAGAGCTTCCTTAGGTGAACTTTGTAAAAGAATTCAACTACTACAAAATGAACGTTTGATTTGTTGTTTGTATACCTATCTACGTTACTATGGTCAAAGTTCTAATGTAGTATCTCCACTAATAAGAGGTCAGTTATAGAATTAAAATTCCGAGAAGATGTTTAAAGTAAATACGATAGCGCATAAAAGACGTTGAATTGAATAATAAAGATTAAACTCGAAAAGTGCGATGACCTGTCTTAAAATAATCATGAATTCATTAAAAGCTGCTTGTAATCTTTGTTATTATTTTTAAATTGAAACTATTTTACAGTTTTAAGCGTTTTATATTAATATTTTTTATTACATTGTATTATGCATTGTATTACATAAATGCTATAAATCGCTGTAAGACATTTCGGTTAATCCGGTTAGTAACTATTGTTATTTCAATGTTGGGTTCAGTTCACGTTGTAACGTCGACATTGTATTCATTTCACATCTTACGCTAGAACAAACATTGGCGAGCAGCAAACTGCACCTAACCGACAAACAGACCGACTCGCCCCCTCAGCTGTTAGCGCCGACTTCCGGAATTCGGAAATTCCCGAACGTTCGACGCTTCCTCTCCGCTCCGCAAATATCTTTGTGAATCGCAATTTACGTACTCCGTCCGCCCAGCACCGACAACAAGCCGCACCTGTCGGCCAGCCAGTTGGTCGACTTCCTGAACGACGTGCAACGCGACCCGCGGCTGAACGAGATACTTCACCCGTACGCGGACCTTCAGCGGGCGAAAGACCTCATCAGGACCTACGAGTACAACAAGTATCATCAGCAGAGGTCGCAGCTGACCTTTGACGGGTTTCTCAGGTGGGTGGTCAATCGATTGTAGTTAATGATTTTAAGAAACCTCAGTGTGGGTGAACTTTGTATAACTGCCTAAGATTGAATATGTTGCCATAAAATTTTTGTTTAATCTGCAAAAAATCATCACACTGATCTAATTGTTGTGTCAATATATTGCAGTGTGGTCAAATAATCCTCTTCCTCCGCCCAGATGGCAGTATCGATATTAAAAGCGATAGTAGACGATTCTCATACATTTAGTTCACCTCTGTACAATTTAGATGTCACTTGACCAAGTTTTTAATCAACTATGCATTGTCAAATAACAAAAATTACACTCTCATTCGTTTGCAACCTGTAATGCCTTTATACCGGTATTTGTAAAGGCAACTACACACAAAAGAACCTTTATTGCGCTGGCTTCGTTTGATATGTGCTCATTTATCTTTCATATACACATATAATTCATATGTTTTAATTCATACCTCATCTCCGGCTCGGTCGCAGCCGAATCGCGTCATCCAACGTCACTCAGGCGCGGCGTTTTATTTGACGTTTTTTTTCGACTCTTACTAATCGCACAAACAAATCGCGTTAGGTTGTGCGCGTCACGCATAGTGAGGGGCCGATCCAGGGGAAAAAATAAATAAAAATGTTGCTATTGACAAATTTTAAATATATCATAGAAATGTTTATTAAATAAACATGTTTAACACGTTAAACGCCGCAGGTTTTTGACTAA
>DWHQ01001620.1:0-10524 GCA_018247955.1 Eurytides marcellus marcellus | reverse complement strand
ATCTTGATACGATTAACATTTTTTTATACAAATTGTTTATTATAAAGCTTTAAAAAAATTAATTTTGATTGTTGTCACTATCAGTTTAGCAAATTCTTCTAAAACAGTCGGCACTAAACTTCAGAATCAAAAGATTTCACAAATAAAATGTATTTGAAAAGGAGACAAAACACCAAAATATATCTGATGTGATGTGATAACTGCGAACCATAAGCGCCTAATACCATAGAGGTTTTTGTTACAATGCACATAAAATTAAAAAAAGGTTGATTGTAAATAATCAAAAAATTTGTGTTATTTTTTAATTTCGTGTCTACTTGCATCTTTTGCAATTCTAAATTGTGTATAATCGTCTTAAAAAGGAAAAGTTATGGTTATATGGTTATATCTGAAATTATTGCTGTTCTATTCTCAGAGTACTGTATGGCGTTTAATTCAGTCACCATTTTATGTTATTATGTTATTGCGATATTTTGTTTGTATGCCAATTCAATACTTAACCAATACTTTTATTGTGTCGATTTACATGCAGCTTTTCTATATGAGACTCGTAAGTGGTAGCACTAGTGTGCGAGTGAAGTGTGGATTGGACACGTGTTTAAATATTAACTACATTGGTCAAAATTCTGTGAAACCAATAGCTAATTCAATACATTATTTAATATATTACTTTAGAATATAGCAATAGCTATATTCTAAAGTTAAATGTATTGAATATGTTTTATTTATTAATAACGTTATTAATTTTGTTCGCTTATATAAATAATACATGTGTAAAGTAGTGTAGTAATATAATTATTAAAAAGAATCTGTTCCAATAGGATAGAGATAATTATCAATTTACCAGAGCCTTATTTTAATTTATAAGTCGTTATTTTAATTTAAAAAATAGCATATTTTTTATAAAGGAATAATGTAGTTACCATTTTTATTTTTTTTTAAACAATCAAATCTCGGATCAAAAAGTTTTTTACAAATGTCTTAACAGATCTAAGACATAGTCTAAGAGTATAGTCTTGCCTAGTAGACTAAAAAAAAGATAAGGATGCTTTAGCCATAGTTGTGTATATCTTTTTAAATTTTAAAAATGAAATTATAACGTCTGACTAAAGACGCTATGTAGAAATATCTGATTTCCGCATTTCCAGTTTATTTTTACTACTATTTTGACTAATGTATGTACCTAGTTGCACTAGATTATTTAGGATAGTAAATACTGATGCCTTCCTATATATTTATTTTCTTCTGTTAGATATTTAATCTCTACGTGTGTTTGTTTTCTAACTACTTTCTTTCGCTTTTTAGGGATTCTTAAAATCGACATTTCTCACAGAAGTTGTAGCGCCGAAACAGCAGATTTTTATTAAATAGATATAGTACAATATTTATGTATGTGTTTTCACGAAAAAATTTGAAAATGTGTTTTTTTTAATTCATATTTTAGAACGCTCCTTTGTAAACTTGTGTTTTGGAGATACAGCATAATATGTGGGCATTTATATATAAATATATGAATGTATTATTGCAAGCAGTTGTTTGATACAGTGCTGTTCAATCCACAGACCGTGATCCATTTGCTGGCATTAACCGGATCCCTGGGCTCTTTCTTCGTGCTGACGCTGATGTATCAATCGGTCTGCGTGTCGTGCTTCAACTTGCCTTCCACCTACCACGTGATCCACCACGCGCTCATAGATCCGATATATTGGCTGGTCCTGGTGCTCACCACAGTTGCCGCGCTCGCACCGAGGTTTGTGCTCGTGTGATATTTGAATTAATCAAACCAACTATATCCTTAATCTATTCTTATACTAGAAATAATGAAATTTGTTAAAGGGATTTTATCGCGTTTAAATTTCCCGACGTCTGGCTGGAATATTTAGAAGCGTTCGTAACTGTGATGAGAACTGAGATGAAAGACGTCTAAGTATCTAACTGTGACACTTAGACGTATTTCATTCTGGCTACGGAGAACATTTTTGTTATATTTATTTAAAAAATATGGATGAAAATTTTTATTAACAACTAATAGATGTCACCCCTCTAGTGTTCATTTCAGAATGTAATATCTATACACAATAATGTATCTCGATTTACTTGCTCGATTGAAAAAAGTAAATAGATTTGAATTTTATAATCATCTTCAAAAAATGGGGAATCATTATATAGTTTGTTAGGTTTTGTCGAGGTTATCAAATGAATTTCACCCCTAATAAGTTGACGAAAACTGTCAAATATTATTCATTCATTCATATGAAATCCATACTTATGTTTTTGTGTCATGTGTTTTCTTTCATGATTTTTTACTTTTATGATCTCTGGAACACGTTCCCGAAATTACATTTCGTGCATTTATATTGAAATTATAATGATTAATATAAACATTCAAATTATATGTCTGTACGATGTACTTTTGAAATTTTTGAAACGAATTGCAGGTTTCCTCACGATGTATTCATTCACCATAGAGCCCGTGGTAAATCGGCACTTAAAATTGTTAATTACAAATCAACAAATTCATTGGTGCCGGCAATTTTCAATTGGCAATTGGTGTCAAACCGGTGTTTGAATTCAGGTTGCTCAAGAGTATCGAATTGAAATCGAGCGTCATTTATTATGCTATACGGCTGAATTTATGTCGTGGCAGGCTGGCTTGGCACGCGATCCGCAACTCGGTGCGTCCGGGCGCCCTGGGGCGAGCGGTGCTGGCGCGGCGCCGGGGCCCGCGGGCCCGCCTGCCCTACGCCGCGCACTACCACACCACCACGGCCTCCGCTCACGTCTACAGGTACGCCACGCACTATGACCAATATGACCACTAGGACCACTAAGATCGACTGCGTAGTAAGTGGTGGTACACCTTTGCCGACAAAAATAGAAAAGGTGAAGCGACGAGGAAGTCGCGCGTCTCATGGTGTGCTGTATATATCAGTACTATAACAACAAAGTGCCATACAGAAGCTGTCTGGTCCGTCACCCGGAGATTTAAGATGTTATATCTTTATGCCCAGAAATTACGCTGACAACATAGCCCTTTAAACTGGAACACAGCAGTGCTTGCACGTTACTGCTTGGCGGTAGAATAACGGATAATATAAATAATTCTGCAAAAGAGTTCTACCACTTAGAAATATATATGCGCAAGTATACAATATGCAAACACCAGCACAACTGCATCCGTTTTGAAACACGATCACTGAGCGTGGAAATGGACCGTCTTATGTTTCTGACGGCTTCAGCATTGCTATCACCACATAACCGGTTATTCTCCTAACAAGCATGATGTGAAGTAAATACCACGACGGCTGTGTTCCGGTCCGAACCAGATTACTGGGCATAGAAATTACTCATTCTATATATCGGGATGTCGACCGCAGTGTAGTCAAACGTAATTCAACTCTTGCAATTCAAATTACTTTATGGCGCTTTGTGATTACGGGCAGGTGTGTAGCATACCATCGGACGTACGTATATTCCTTTATAAAAACTCTGCATTGAAGCACGCTACATTCTTAACAATACACACAACGATGCGTACACTACCGTAACCACCAATACATGCACGCTATTCTAATTGCACGTAGACACTCACAATAACCACACGCGCATGCTTACTTCGCTGACTGCCTACATGCTCTTCACACCAAAGTACTAGCGTATATGTATTCCATCTTTCGTCTCGTCGAGTGAATGGTTACCGACGTATCGTGACTATGTATGGATGTATCATGTAAAACCAACAGGCTTAGATTTTTAAGGCTCTTTTACTATTTCACGTTGTGCTTTATACGGAACTAATTAACATGTACTAAGACGTAAGTACTGAATACCCACAACACATACATCCTACAGTTTTAGTAAGTAAATTAGTGCGCGTGTGAATACACTTATGATGGGATCGAAATAGTTTTTTTTTTACGATTATTTATGACGTTATTAGGTCAACTGACGAGGACGGTCTTCAAAAGACGCATTCGGACGTTGCCGCCATCACGTGACGTCAGTGAGGAAAGGGCGCGGCCGCGCTGACAGCGATGCGCCGTGCCTCGGAGGTAAAGGAGCTGATTACCTCGTCATATTAAAATGAACCTAGGCTGTGATCTGTCATTAGAACTATTTTTATTATAACCATAGAGTAATATATTGTGCTTTTATACCAATAAAGCGGGACCAATGCGTCAGTTGTGTACGGACAGAGTCGAGACAGACCGCGCTCTGGGCGAGCCAAATCCATCGGACTAACGTATTATTAATGTTATAATTTTTTTTGTTGAATAAATAAGTCGATAAGCTCATTTATTTATTAACAACATCATGAGAATTTAACACATTAAGTTAACCTATCTAGTCTGTATAGTTTACCTAAAATGGCGCGCCCAAACGCGCACGGATTGTTATAGTAGATCTGCCAACAATATTCAAATTAATAATATTAATGGTTTAGAGTAAAAATTTCATTTAGTAATGTAAATTTAAACGCTTTGAGCCTACCACGGCACGCCAGCACTGTTATATACATTATTACAGAAAAATTGTACTTAATCACTTGATGTGGAGACTAACCATCCTAAATATTTAAAATAATATTTAAAATTTACACACCAGGTGTAGAAAGAACTATTCTGCGTCGCCTTTATGTGATCCCTTATAAATATTGGTGAGTATACTACACGGATTGTAAGGACCAAACAATTTAATAAAACTTTAGTAACAATCCATCGAGTTGGTACTGTGCAGTCTGAACTTTAAATTATTTTTAATATGAAATGTAAAGTTATGAACGGATGTGATTTCGAATGATAGCAACGATGATGCTGGGTGATAAAAACAAAAGTATTTTTATAATGCGGTGGTATAGCGTAGTCGTGCGTTGAGCTTTCCACATTGTTCTTTAACGAGCCCGCTGCCTTGCCGGAGACTGGACGAAGATTTCAGGTATCATTTTGGTCTTAGGGGCAAGAAATACACTAATCACCAATCCCATTCTCGTATCAAAAGGTCTAAAGTTGTATCAGAATTGTTAAAGGTAGATAAACTTTTATTAGGATTTATTCGATGTACCGAGAAGCCAATGCATATTAGTGATATTACTAATTGGGTTACCCCCTATGACGAGAGAATGTGGTTTTTTGTAATCATGGCTTATAAGCTTTGTTTAGTTTTCATGATGTGCAATCGTTTTTTACTGCTAGAAGTTTTAAAGATATTGACGTGTTACGTCACAAATTAAAGGCTCCTATTCCTTCAATCAATCAAAAATCAATTTCATTTTCATTTTAAAATTTCCCACGTTTAAGAAATTTTACAAAACAAATACTAAATAATGATAGCGAAACAATTTAAACCTTATTATTTAAGCCAAAAGATATATATGGTGATACTTTTAGGCTTAATATTTTACATTTTGACATGTAATGTTAAGAAGTTTTGACTCTTCCCATTCATTGGTACGTCATGCTTAATGGAACCTCTCCCCTCGCCTTCTTTAAATAGGACGTTATTTATGGTTAGCCACTTAGTCCTTTATTAATTTTATTAAATCATTTTACTTACATCTCAATAACCATCAGTATCCCTAAGACATAAAGTTTAATAAACTGTAGTGCTGTCAAATATCTGACGTACGAGAGACGAATTACTGACACATACTTAATTATTACAAGTTTGAGTGAGTTGTATTAAAAATAAAAAAAAGGAATTTTTCTATGGCAAATTTAATTCATATTTATAAAAAAAATCATAACATACTTGTCAAACAAAAAGTGCCTTGCTATATTTCACCAATTTCTATTAAAGTGTATTTCTTGCCTATCACTGCCTTTCGTGACAAGATGATTCCTAAATAAATACTATTTTTAATACTAGTTATTGTACATATGACAAATTATATATATTTCTACATGGGCGATTGATTGTTACATGTAAATTATTAGGATATTTTTATATAAATAAATCTTTGTGTAAATAATTTGTATGTACTAAGACTGTTGTTTATTTTAGAGCCTTTAATTTGTTCAGTTAAACTAATAGGGTATTGTGATAAAGATATGTATTTTCCGGTCATTTAGTTGCCGCATTGGTGTCAAACAATTATTGAATGTTGAAATGGATACATTTCTTGCCATATAATTGGGTAATTTAGTTACATTAGGAAATATTTAAAAATTTGCAGATGCATGTACTTTTGTAATCTTCATGGGTATTCAGAAGTTTATTACTATCAAACAATTATCTTCAACAATTATTTGTGTTAGGACCATTTATGATAAACCGGTACTAGTGTTCGATATGTGAACTAGTCCGTTGTCATCGAAATTAAGAAGTCGAAGAGGTTATTTTAAGTTATGGTAGTTTTCAAAGATCTTCCAATATATTACAATTGTTCGTTTGATGAAAATATATATGCTATATTTAATGGTTACCTACTTTATTTAATGTGTACTATAATGAGTGTTAAATAACCACCGAAAATTATAAAATTATTGTTAGTCTTCGATTAATCAATATCTCAGAATTGTGCCTGTCTCGCTACGGTCTTCTTGATATTTCGATATAAAATTAATTTACCGATTTAGTTTAAATTTTGAAAATTTGAAAGAAAACTGCATTTATGTTGTGATAATGTTCGTAATAAGAAACATTGCTTAAAGTTTTATTGATTTAAAAGCGCAGCACCATTGTAATGACTAGAAAATACATTTATATCAGTATGTGTTGTTTTATAATAATAACAAAATATTTCATTTGAATTGTTTTATTTGTACCCAATTTTGTTTGAGTAAGTTTGAGATATGGAAATCAAAATTTAAATAAAAGAATTTTTTAAGCAAAATTGAGCTTTAACTCATGCTCCTGATAAAACGTTATTGCCTCATATGGCAAGTCACACATGATTTTCACCTTTTAAATCTGAAGCTCATAGATATACTTTGTATAAATTAAGAAATAACGATAACAATAAATCAACAAAATGCAACAAGCACCCAAAGTGATGAAATAAACATGTACTTATAGTAGAATGTTAAGATGACTTAGTTATTGAAAGATATAACTTTAAAAAAAAAATAATTTCAGATATGTCGAAAGGGTCGCTCAAATTATAAATAAAATTCGAGTGCTACAAATGGTGACGTTAAAAGCGATAATATTTTTAGAGCAAAAGTATAATCATTTTTACAAATATACTTGTTAAAATATCCCGACGACCGATGTTCTGTCTATCTAAATTCGCATACTAGTATATAAGCATCATATGTGTATAAAAGTATACAAGTGATTTATTTACAACCAATAAAGATTACAAGACAACATATCCGCGTGGAATGCAAATAATAAATAGTAGAGTCCATAAACTTTTCTGATCTGAAAACATACGACGGATAAATTGTAAGAAGCATTTGTTAAAAGAAAATCTCACGAGTTTAAATCACAGCACGAGCTTTAGAATAGCATTTGCTACGTCCATGGTTGGATCTTTGACTAAGACTATGTCGAATTTATCGAGGTAGTTTTGGAGATTGGGTTCGGAATTCCGGCCCACGAATCCGATCTTTATGACGACGTCGCAATGGTCCATTCCTTCCGCCATCCCGGCGTCACCGATGTTATCGCCCATCAACAGCACGTTATGGCGCTCCTTCACCATTTCGTAGTACTCTGTGCCCTTTATAGCAGTCTCGTTCTTGTTATACGTGTGTATAACTTCACCTTTCATACCGACTATAATGTCCGTCTCGTTAATTGATAGAAAGTTCGACACCACCTGAAATTATAATCATAATGTATATGAGTCACCGGCCACCTCACGCACCAGACGAAACGCGGAAACAAAAATATTTCCACTTTACACCGATTTTTTGTGAAGTAGTGGTACTTATCCGGTTCGAGCCGGCCCATTCAGCAGCGGAAAAAGCTGCGTGGCTCTACCACTGTTACTCTAACAATTACAATTAAACCAGTTTTAAATCATAACAATTGAATAAAGAAAATGTAAGTTTAGTTTTCTGACAACTAATCATATTGAAGATAGTATTTATTTGGGCGAATGCCAGAAATCTTATGTGGATTTCACCTTTGACATTTCAATGCCATAACCTTGGAACATGAGTGGACAAGATTAGAAACAAGAAATTAAAAGATAAGTTTTATGTCGCAAGTTTTTGCTCACTTGCTCGTCTGTCAGCCTACTTCATAAAAAAATATATGCAAGTAGTACAGATAATTTAAACTGTATTAGATAATAACTAGACAAACTCATAATAAGATCAGAAATGAAATTAAAAATTATATGATACCTGAACGCTACTCAAGAATTTTTGAACATAGATTATTACTTTCTATAATGGTGTCTTTAGACTTGTAAGAAACATACCTCATTCACTATTCCCTTGACCTCTTTTGTTATTGGCTGCTCGTCTCTCAATTTGTGTTGAACTCTTAACAAGGCCCGGACTGCGCCCTCCTGTTGTTACACAAAACATGTAAATTTTAATATTTTAAAAATGTTATGCTTATTAAAAGAAACCTATCCAATCAAGTTGCAAAACAAATGCCATTTAATGAAAATAAATGCCAAATATAGTAATCCCTCCTATAACGCGGTAGATTGGTTCTGCGTGATAGTAATCCCGTATTTTTTAATAATTTAATTTTGTAATAACATAATTGACACACGTGCAAAGATACGCGAAGCTAATTATGAACTGATCAAAGCGTTAAAAATTTCACAGTACAGAAATATGTATGTGAGAAATCGCCGCATTATATGGGGGTCATCATAATGCCCGCGAAAACGTACGAAAACGTTATAGGGGGGATAACTGTATATATATATTCTCAAGCCAAGGTTACAGAAATAGAAAGAAGAGAAAAGGAAGTAATATTAGAAATGACATAGGAAAAAATTTATAAGATTAAAATATGTCTAAAAATACAACAATGTCGACTAATTGTACCAAATTTATATAGTCCTGAATACATTGTAGTAGTACAATGAATATAAATTAACTTTCCACTATCCAATATTAAAAAATTATCATTCCTCCTATTGTTATTAATGGTAATTAAAGCAAAAAAAGAATTTCAATGCTCCATTTTCTTTACTTTCATTATAATAAACGGTCGTTGACTTGTGCAATTGTGCAACACATTTAATATACCTTGATAGCATAGTCCCTCGCTTCAGGATACTGCTTTAAGTGATCTATAAAGTGTTCCGTTCTCTTCATTAAGCATTCGGGCGTCTCAGCAGTAACAATAGCCGATATAACGTACGCTGTGCGCGAGTGTATCGATGTCTGAAAAATAATTACCATAATAGGAAACAATAATTTATACAATTAATTAAATAAACCTGGTACCCATAATAATAAATCAAACATAACATAGCAATAACATTGAAAGTATATATTAATGACTACACATTATTAATTAAAACTATGCTAAATTAAACTAAACATTATAAATTTTAAAGACATGATAGCTATTTTTAAAATGAAAAAAGAGCAAAAAGAGGGAATAAAATTCCCGTATTAAAAATAAATTATACTTTAAATGATTCTGGTAAATTAAATAGCATCAGATACGAAAGCATTATAAAATGCATATCAGCCATATATCATAATCCTTAATAATCCTGCATTCTACATGCATGCAAATATATTGATAATTTGTTATCTGTTGTCTCAATATATCTGACACAATCTTTAATATAATTCATCAATATGTTCCCAAATACATATTTTCATAGGTGATAATTTAATAGGACATAGATAAAAAAATGTCAAAGCTGCGAGGTAGTCATGTCGTTCTCCTTATCAAATCACCCACTACCCACGTTATTAACATTTGCAAGTACTTTCTCCTGTTATTGTACCCGTCATTTTATGAGCATGACATTGATAAGATAAAACATTATAATATTGTGTTTCAGAAGCCTTATTTACGATGTTTGAGTTACGGTTTATTATAATATATATCAGCTTAGAACAAAATTTGTATTTAAAACGCCTTAAAAATGATATATGTAACCTGAGCTTAATTAGATCATGAGCCAAACAATTAACCCAAAAAAGTCATTGCATTACCAAACTATATTTTTATTTATTTGTATAAAACATGCACATAAAAATTTTTCTTGAGTCAAATAAATATAAAATGAAAAATAAATTTAGGTAGCAGTCCTTTCTGTGATGCATAAGTTGATAGATCAATAAAAAATAAAATACTTATTTCACTAACAAAATTATTATTTTTTATCAAGAGATAGCAACTTGGGCTCCTGATGGTAAGTGATTCCCAAGGACATTTGCAACGAAAACATACACTTTTTCATTTACATACTTGCAGACTACTAAGCGTTTTTAACTGAAATTTTGTTCTGCATAGTACTCTTCAACCAGAGATTTAAGATTGCAAAGTATTAATCACAATTATATCACCCTCGATATTGCAGATGTCCATGGGCGGCGGCACTCCCTTACCATCAGGTGAGCCGCTTGCTCGTTTGCCTCCTAATCACGATAA
>DWHQ01001619.1:0-10524 GCA_018247955.1 Eurytides marcellus marcellus | reverse complement strand
TCAATTTGTTAAAACGTTCTGAAGGATAATTAATATTTATTTTAAATATGAACAAAAGTTGGCCTTGTGTCAAAAGTCGACTTGATGCGATTTGAAATCTAACGGCTCAAATATAACCATTTTACGGCATTGTTCTTATGTTGTCTATTTGTTACTTCCTAACATTCACACTGTTGCCTCAGCGGTTACTGCATGAATCGAACGAAAAATTAATAGCTACTTCGGGTCAACTGCGGCATCAGAACGTTCAATTACTCAATCTGTTCCGAGGAATTGGATGCTGTAAAGACTTTAAAATGCCGCGAAATACCCGATAATATATGTAAGATAGTTTGATTTGATTATGTATACTTTAAGCAATTCGCGGTAATATAAGCAATCCAAATACGTTAATTCATGCTCTTTGCCAGTCGTAATCGATTGCATGTTGTATGTACTTTAAATGCCAATGCGATACCGCAGTACCGTTTACGGGAAAACTTGCATTACTGTTACAAAGTCAACACGGTTAATTCACGGGTGTCCTTTAGAGGTCCTGCGGGCGGTGCGCCAACCTCTTTCCAATTCAATGTCACCGATACGCCTCTTTCGTATTCCTTTCGCATACAAAACGCTTGTACACTCATCGATTTCAGCCAAAAACTATACAGCAGTCACACGTACCGAGGTAAATACGCTCATTATAGGTACACAGCGACCCACAGTCATTCACTCGAAGACGGTATGAATAAAGACTGGTAACAAATGATGCACCTATTCAAATAATGCCCCCGTACGTCAACTGTACCAGTCTGGTGTTGTGTCGACGAATTATTAGGCTCGTGGAACGTTTTCTGTTTTGACGGCTTCATTGAACATCTATTTAATAATTTCTGCGGGCATTTTATAGTGATTACTTTTACTTATATCAATATATTTTAAATTTATTCGTAACCAGGTGTTGCCTGTGATTGGGCTCGTAAGTATTACGATTTTGCAAATTTTTTTGGGATCAAAAATAGCACATGTCGTTCTTTGTGGCCAAAACTATACCTATGCAAAATATCATCTCATACCAATCTGTTATTATGTTGCTGCGAAAAAGAAAGACACTCATACTTTTGCGTTTTAATACTAATCTCGGACATTATTCGTGCAAAGTATTGTTTGATATCGATAATATGAAAGCAACGAAAGCTCATTCACTAGTTTCCTAGACATTCGATATAATCGCCGGCACATCGTCGGCTATTAAAATTTTAAAGTGTAATTACATCGGTTAATGTTAGGAATGCTGATGCCGTTACAGTTTTAAATACGGACGTTTTCCTGGTAGAGATCCTCACGGAATAAATTTATTGTGGAAGCACTCTGTTTTATCAGTGTGTATGCTAAATTATACGTCTATAAAATAAAGTTCACTAAGCAGTTAAATAAACTGATGTAAGAATGAGATTGTTATAAGAGTTATTCCTTTTTTTTCCTCTAAATCTGCGTAAACGTGTAAATCTATTTTAAAACTATGATTATTCGTGTGACAATTTTATCCTCATAGATTTTATCCTTGTATCATACAAGGAAATCATAAACACTGTCGGACGATATATTTTAATATTTCGCAAACACGTAAAACAAACATAAAGCGTATCGGTTGAGCAAACAGCGATACCTCGATATTCGCACGTCGGATGCAAAGCGGGCCCCCGTCGTTTACGGTGGGATCGACCATCAACATACCGTCGTAGGGATGTTCCGGACGACGGCGGCGGGGGTTGTGTACAAACAGCACTACTGGCACTGAACTTTCACTCGGTTATCGCGCGATCGGTGCGCGTGCGTGTTGTCCGCGTGCGCGTGCGCTTCGTAGCAGCGTCGCGACAGGTGTGCGCGTCGCAGCATCCGCGAGCGCTCTGCGCGGGCGATAGTGCGGGCATGGTGGCCACGCCCCGTGCGTGCGCGCCTCCCCGCCCGCCCCAGCCCTGAAACGTCGCCTGATCCTTTCAGAGGGTCCTCACGATGGGCTCATTGTAGGGTCACAGTTTACTGATGTCGCATGAAGCTTGCAAGAAGTACCTTGTTTACTTACTGGCTTGATAAAGTGACTAGACGGGCAAAGCTGTGTGCCTAAAGGTAAGCGACTCGCCAGTCCGTAACAAAACAGTGGCATACACAACTCGCTTGGCCTGCACGTCCAAGTACCGTCTGCGCTGCGCTCATCATTTAGAGGTTTAAGATGCTCTTTCTCTATGCGCAGTAATTACGCTGTCAATATTTCCCTTTGAACCGGAACACATATTACCTACCTTACGTACATTAAAGGCCGGCAACGCATTTGCAAGTCTTTTGATGTTGCGAATGTCCATGGGCGGCAGCGATCGCTTGCATGAGCCGTTTGTTCGTTTGCCTCCTAAAAAAATATTGCTTGGTGGTTGAATAACTAGGGTTACTGTGGTATTACACCAGACGGATACTGCAAAAGAGTCCTACCGCTTGAGGGAAGCCTCGCTTTGTTTTTTGTCTGTTCTGTGAGGTAACCGAAGCCTAGCTTTTTAAATGTTGGCAGCCAGAAGCCCAAGCCGAGACTTAAAGCTTTAGTTAATCATCGGCAGCTTGGGGCGTGAAGAAATGTGGAAAGTTTCTTTTTAACACAACGCAAACTTTTTTTAAGCAATTTTCTCTATTATACGAGTATCTAACGTGCGGCTTTCTACGAGTCGCCTTTGAGGTATTTCGATAGATACGCGGTGGTTTCCTTGTCCTGTTCGGTTTTACGTATGCATGAATATAATGAGGCAGAGTAAAATAGCTAATTTAGTAAACGCACTATACTATGTGTTTATAATTATTTCTTTGACATTTTAGTTGACTGACTACCGATTTAATCACCCTACTTTATCATTTAATTAACAGTAAAGGATAATATGTTATAAAAATATATTTTAGAACCTCATATTATTTCTCAACGTTTGCAAATATTGTTCGGCCATATTCTATTAGCTGATTAAAATAGCTTTATGAATTTTAGTAATGATTTTAGAATCAAGATCGCTAGACTATCGCCCTATCAACTCCGCAAATTTTATGTTCTAAAGTAAATTATCGATGTACATTGAAAACCTATATTTTTCTTCATGTCACTGCTAAACTTCCTCGAATTAAGTTTAATTCAACCTTAATTAAATCAAAGTAACTGCTTTTAGGGCTACACGTATTTGAGTAATATTACTCAAATATGTGTAGCTTTAGTTGAGTGCTGCGATTAATCAAGATAGTTAGCTGCAGGCAATTATTTATAACGCCGTCTTATAACAACTGCTCGGCGAAGCGATAAAACGCTAATTTACTAGGAGGCTATCTGATAGGGCGAATTTCCGCGTGGATCCGTTTAATTATGTCGTATATCTCAGGGCTTGTTTGCACTGGCGGATTGAGATTTCTAAGAACGAGATCTAAGTGGCGGTCATAAAACGAGCCGACCACTGTGCACTGAATCTCATTGAAGCTCGTGAGAAAGTGCGCCCGTACGCGGCCCATAAATCGTGTATCGGTCTCTACTAAACGGATCCCTTGATTGGATGCTAATTGAAGAAAATAAGAAATTCTTTGTGGCAACCTCCTTAAGTTGAAACGATGTCGCTGCCCCTTCCAATGGGCGACGACCGCGCTCACGCCCGACGTCGCCGCACTCACAGCGACGCGCGTCGTTTATAAAAACCATCGAATCATCATCGATCATTTCAATCAATATTGGTTCTGTTCTATTGCTATTACTACTTAGTTACATAAATGAACTTTCTCCTCAATCTATTGCGAGTCGCGAACCCAAGTGCGCTCTTAAGCCCTCACTCGCAGGCTCCAAAGTTAATTTCTCGAACGCACCTGCGTGTGGTATATCTGCATACAAAATGGAAACATGGCAATTTGCGACGTCCAACGGAGGCGGTGATCGCACCGATGATATACGACTCCATTCGGTACCATAATTTTGATTTATTAACCTCACGAAGGGAAAATATTTATTGATACATTTTAATAGACGCATCGTCGATTCACATTCAAATTCCGCCGCGTCATTTATCTAGGTGAGTGAGCCCGTTCGTTTGTAACACGACTGTTTCCAGAACATACGAATAAAATGTACAAAGATTTATTCGTATCGGTATAAACATTGTGATTAGGCAACCAACAAGCTGGCGGTTACGAACCGACAGCGTTTTGTTTTGTATTGAGAGCATTTTGAAAACGCAACATTAATTTATAATCCATTCAGTTCGGATCTGCGATTGGGTAATGAGCACGAGGTACTTGTAAAAATTCGTTTCATTTCGATTGATGTAGAAAGTGTGCCCATGTTGGAAGTAGGTACATTCGCATTAGACTGACTTAATAATATGTCTATAGTTCATTACGTAGTCGTGATAAAGGCGGTAGGTAGGTCGATGTTTACAATTTCGAAAGCATCCGTCAAACTTGGGTGACGGGACGCGGTTATTTTAAAGTAGTGTCAATTCACGCGCTAAAAGCGAGGTGCGATCTCGTTAGGCGTGGCTGTTTGCTACTGTCCGTCAGTTAGAATAATAACTGGTACAATGCAGCCGGTGGCTTGGAGCTGTGCAGTCGCAATTAGCCAATTACAATTTTCGATTACCGCGGAGCGTGTCGCCGTCGCCCCGCGCTACGGTCGGCGGCGACAGGTTTTGTGGGTTTAGCATGAAGGGTCGCTACACGGGTGGTCAGTCTTCAACGGACGGCGTCCATCTCGCCTCGGCCGCCATTATTCTTAATGCCTTCCGACACTCTAGGGACGATGAGCGATTCTGTACCGACCTCAAAAAGGAGGAGTTTTGTATTCGACTGTTTTCTTTTTTACTTGTGTTAGGCGATATTCCCGTCAGTTATAGAGTTATAGAATTATCGCAAGGATGGTCACGTTGAAATTAAGTGAATATCTGATGACAATATTAAGACATTGAAACTCCTTATGTCACAAATTACAAAATTAGAAAAGTATCCATCAAAACTTAAGGGTCGAAGGCGGTGACTCATTTTGGCAAAAATATTATACAAATTAAGTTTTGTATGCGCAATCCTGTTACCGTTCGGACACATCCGATAACAATAACAGACTGAATGAAGCGTCGCCAATCAGTGGAAGCGTCTTTGACAGGAACTATCACAATCGAGGGTCAAATGGTGACATGCGTACGCTGTGTACGTCAAAGTTAAGTTGTATATATTTAGTTCGTTGCACTGCAAAGAGATGAATAAGCTGAGCGAATGTTGTGTATCTAACAGGTAGGTGCTTCAAGCTGTATTGTAGCCAATGGCTGATTTCACTCTCAGCGGTCTTACACTAAATAATGCGCTCTGGACTCGGGAAACAAATTTGATTATCGTTATACTCAAATTTTTGTTGCATTTTGGACAAATTTGTATAAGGTATAAATTAATGTAGTTGATGTTATGTTAGCATGGCACAGTATTGCACTGAATATTCAAATAGTCAAAACCATCCCCTAACAATAATATTTAAATACAATTCAAAATTAAGTCGACGTCTTGAAATTTTGCGTATTTGAATTAAACACACTCCGCACTAAACTAATATTTTTTTTTGTTTTTCTTTTTTTTTAACGCTGCCAAAACTAAACTGACTACAACTAAAGGCACAGATCCGGAACGATTATTTGTAGTTCGTACCAATATTTGTTCCGGGTGGGAATCGAACCCAAAACCTGTGATGCCGAAGCCAAACGGGTGATCAAATTATCTTATGTCTCTAGGTGATGAGCGCAACGCATGGCTAAGTAGTTTTATTCTCTTTAATTTTAAATACTGCGTTGCATTGTGTGGATATGAACAATTGTGCCTGCCATCAGGCGACCGACTTGCGTGTCTTCTCCCTTTGTTCCCTAAAATAAAAGGAAGCAAATTAAAAATAGAAACTGAAATCTTTATCATCCCGACATAAAAAAAATGCACAATAAATCAGACCTAAATTAGAATACTTCTCGAATAAAACTTTCTTCAATTTCTTAATTTTTTTTAAACGATGCCTTAATCAGCTGCCGCAAACAGACCTAAATTAGAATACTTATCAAATAAAACTTTCTAACAATTTAACTCCAAACCCTATTGCATGTCGACGATCTCGTTCGTCGATAGAGACGCGTCCTACAAAACACACGTTATTATTTATGTTCACCGGCGACTCTATTCTCAGCTGTAAATATTAATCAGACTTCGTTACCGCATTACCACTCCGTCGTGCCCGTAGCTCGCCATCGAAAGCCGTATCTATTGCTCATTAGCGAACTTTACCTGTATTTTAGAGCCGGGGACCTTATTCGAACTCAAAAGTCACCTAATGGAAAGCTAGAACTTTCGATATATAAATTGATGTCTGTTTTAGATAAATGCTATTTTGTACGTTTGACTTTATCATTCTTGGATAATACACAAGTTGCAGACTTTTTTAAATAATTTAAAATAATGAATATTGTAAATGTTTTTTTCCAATCACATCGAAACGTGTTTACGTAGAGAAAAGCGATACCGAAGAAATCTAGTAGAATCAAGACATTGTCTGAAGGAAAATGCACAAAGCACATGATAATCAATGGCTCTATATTACTCCGACCAAGAAGGGAAGTTCATTGACCTCTAGTCACGCGTTCGCAATTTCGTAATGAAAGGCATCGGAAAGACATTTTCTAATAAGGTCCAACATAGAGCACGGAAACAATAAGATTAAGCAACATCTAGACTTAACACCCACTATCGTATCAATAACATTATTAATCTTCCACCTACGTGTCATTGATTGTCGGAATGGAGAGTTTTATTTAATCTCCACTGATTACATTGGAAACGATTGGCCAATACTTTTATTTCGTCTTTTGTAATTATTAATTGTATAACAGTATTCCGTTCGTAATAGGCGATGTTACACTCTCCGATCGCTGTTTGTGGCATCGCGAGGAAATCAATCACTCGTCCGTCGCTATGGTATAGCCGAGTGTGAGAGACGGTAGCGTTCTTGAAACACGTGTACATTTTGCAATTACGCGTACTAATGACCAGGTTTTTTATTAGAAACTTTAACATAATTTCATATGACCGTGACTCTGCTACTTGGTATACATTTTTCCGTGCACCGTCGCAATAGCTTTTGATGTATGGATGTATGTCCCAGTCTAGAAAAACAGCAGTGAGGTATCCACTTACCTCACCGTGTATGAGTTGTGGTATTCACCTTACATTAAGCGCCTTAGTTGCCTAGTTTTTACATGTAGAAGGAATAAGGTATGTCTATGAAATTTTGGTAACTGATTTAGAATATAAACCATATGTATAGTAGTATTTAGTAGTATTACATAGTACTATTTATAAGTCCTGAAATTTTTAAAGTCAGCTTGGGATCCCTAATCAATACAGCTGGCATAAACATCTTATCAGTGCGGTGGCCACATCAGAAAATGATAACTGAATTGCCACCGCGTTGTCTTAGGAATGAAAGCAATTTAAACGATCGGTATTCAGCTTACTGCATTGAAATATTTCGTATCGACAGATACATACCTGCAGAGATTAAGATCTCAGTATCGGATAAAATATGCGGAAGCATTTAATAGAAATTATCGTAAATAAATACTTGTCTGAAACGATTCGCGCACGAACGATAACAATAAATTACTTATTACTTGAGGTGGGGAGAAGGAAGTTTGTTTGAGCGAAGTAGTTTTTTTTTTCACACGTATAAGTGTTTTACGGTAATTATAATATTATTGAAAATCGATGTAGGTCAAAGGAAAGATTCATCGTGGCTTCACGTAGGATTGATCTAATGTATAAATCAAATCAAAATATATTTTAATGAAATAGGCATCAGACATATTTAGAAATTTTTTATATTACATAAGTAAATATCATTAATTGTGCAATAAATTCATTTTTAAGACGTCAAAATATCAGGATCTTTTTGATCTCGTAAAACTTCTTTAATACTATATTATGCTTTATTTAATATATCAATTTTAAAACATTGAAGTAGTAAAAATAGGATATCTTGTCCGAAGTCTAGGTGTTATTAGCCTATTTTTATTTTAGTATTTTCCGTACCAACTCCGGCAAACCGCACTGGGGCCGCGTGTGGTTCTTGGCCTGATTAAGGAAGTTTCCCTAAACGGATTGTCGATCTACCCTATTTCTCCGCTCTGTTGTCAATTGCTTTAAGGTCTAATAGATTGTAACTACTTTCGGATTTTGTCGCGTTTTTATTTCAACTTACACGTTTGAAATACATTACGTTATTCATGGTCACGGGACTGACTAATGTGTTAAATAGTTTGATTTTATAATGTGTAGTATTCGGATCTAACGATACGTTGGGTTAATCGGCATAATGTGGAAGTGTTTCGCGGCGCTTCGCGTTTCGTCCGGTGAGGTGGCCCATCCCTCTTCCTCCTCTTCCACCCTTTTCACTCCTCTACCTACCTCTGCGTCCATCCCCTACCTTACCCCTCCCTCTCACTCCTCCTCCCTCCCTATTTTAAAAATTTCCCCCCTTAAAGGCAAGTTCTTAATGTTGGAAATGTCTATGGGCGGCGGTGATTGCTTACCATCTGGTGAGCCGCTTGCTAATTTGTCAGCCAACTCCATAAAAAAATGTAGGTGTATTTACCAAAATATCGAAATGTAAGAAAATAAATACTGAATTATTATTATTTTTCGGATAAATAGAAAAACTCTAACGACTCAAGGTCTTGTTCAGCGCGTTCAGTGGTTGTACTTTCGGAGCTATGCAGTTTATGGTACATAGTATTCTATTAAGCTGTATTTTTAGTAGAATATGCGACTCCATTATTCTTTCAATATAAACTAGCCATAAAGAGGATTGATCTCGTTGGTTGTTATTTGTATTTTGCTTGGTAAATGAACAGAGTCTCACTCGGGAAAGTTAGTAAGCCAAATGGAATCCTACAGACGTTGTGGATGTTAATAAATAACGATTTCACATCCTTTTTCATTCATCACAGCCTTTCCATTGAGCGTTTCCTTTGACTGACTCAAATAAGATCCACGATAGTTGATTTCTAGGCATAAGAGAGCTGAAAAAAGCAGAACATTCATGTCAGATTTGTTTCAAAATGTAAATTCATAGATTCATAAACAAATATGAATAAAACTGAACTCATTTTGCTAAGAAATAAATAAAGATATTCAAAGAAAGCACTATAGTACACTTATTTCTTGACTTCATTAAGTTTGAAACATGGTGCCATTTATTATACTGTCTTGTTAACAGTCGAAGATAAATTTGATATCGTTTAATGGAATTTTAAGATTGCTGTTATTCCTTTACGTATTCCACGATTGAGGTAACCTTTTCCTCAGTCTTGTCGTTCTAATTAGGTTTTGTGGCACATGCGTTTTGTTATACATTCAATTACTTTTCATAGGTATTGATGTGATGAAATTGAATATCTCTGACGGAACGCGTGTACTTTAGCTAGAATAAAAACACAATTACTTATCGAGTGGAGTTTGGATGCTTATTATTACACTTAAGAGTACTTCTTACTATGGTAAAGTTATCAAGAAATGCTTGTTGAAAAAGGACCTGCTCGTCCCAGGAAGTACGCCTCACACCGGTTGAGTGAAGCTACTATGCTTAAAAACTTAAGATTGACAAGGTTGAGATTCGTTAGTGAGAGAAATCTATCTATACAGTAATAAATTTAAGAGTTTGACTGATCTTTATATCTATGTTATATAAATATATATCAAAAATTTCTTAATCTTTTTAATTTAAATACTAGTTTTTTTTTAATAAGAAAGAAAGTATATTTCATCTCAATCATTTATGTAGTTCTTGATATCTACAGAAAGTGGCCGTACAACGTTTGTTGACATCAGATGAGTTCATAATACAACTTTTTATACAAAAAAAGAAACCTAAACAGGGAATCAGTGTAAAGTGGAACATCTTTCACAAATGTAACATGCCATATATCTATCAAATGCGACTACTTAACCATAAAGGGGGAAGGACATTCGCTCACCTAGATTCTCGGTTCGTTCCTATTGCAAATGTAAGCATGCACATTTATTAGCTCTAAATGGTCGTCGATGAATTGAACGCGCGTTCTGTTGCAGAGTCGTTTATTTCAATAGACGCCAGCTTGTCAGTCGTGCTTGTTGAGTTGGACGGGATTTTGTGAATTGGCGAATGTACCCCGTTATGGGTGCTCAAGAGTAGTTAGAGTTAAGATCGATGAATAGATTTATTATGTTTTCGAGCTTACTAGGCTTTGCTCGTGGTTTTGCACGCACGGTTTTTGATTTTTTTGTGGAGTAGGCTGACAAATGAGCAAGCGATTCACCTGATGGTAAGCAATCAATGCCGCACATGGACATTTTCAACATTACTAAACTTGCAAATGCATTGCCAGCCTTTAAGGAATTATTGAAAGAGGGAGGGAGGAGAGAGGGAGCAGGAATGGGAAGGAAAAAAGAAGGGATGGAGGCAGAGGTAGGGAGGGA
>DWHQ01001618.1:0-10525 GCA_018247955.1 Eurytides marcellus marcellus | reverse complement strand
GTGTGACATTTATGTTTGTAAAAAGTCCTTGTAACACAAGATATTTCTATCTTACAATAAGGGCAGCGTTTTTTTTTAAATAATAACGTAAAGATCAATCATATATTTTTTTTTTTTATTATTAATACCAACCTTTATACGATTTAGTAGTACGTAAGCACGGTACCAGATTTTATCCCAAAATAAATAGAAAAAAAAATATCGATACTGAAATTAAAAACAAATATAATTCAATGGAGGTAAAATTTGATTATCACTCGACCTGGTGAGTACAAAAAAGTACACTATTACTATTTAATCATTAACCAATTTCTAGTTTTTTAAGGAAAATGAGCACATACTTTTGTCCGTAATGACACAGAATCACGCAGTACTTTGAATTAGACAAGCATCGATACTGCTTGGTGGGGAACTGTACTTGTCACAATATATGTGAGATGGTAAATCTCTACATCTTATGAATACACAATGTAACCGTAATACGATGAAATTGCTCTTTAAACTGGATCACATCGCTTGCATATTGTCGCTTGGTGGT
Organism: Eurytides marcellus marcellus; assembly: GCA_018247955.1. Lineage (NCBI taxonomy): Eukaryota > Metazoa > Arthropoda > Insecta > Lepidoptera > Papilionidae > Eurytides > Eurytides marcellus. Next base: position 9,987 of record DWHQ01001618.1, on the reverse strand, counting down.
AGAACCAATTTTAATGGCGTGGTTCTATCTCAGTTCGACTCTAGGAGTCCCTATATTATTTAAAAACGTATAATTATCAAGTATATTCATATATGTGAACTGATAATTTTGAGCAAAACCGGACGTTGACTTCGAGTTCGCTTAATGTTTGCTTGTTTATCTTCTGTTGTTCTAATTCTCTGCTATTTCTGCATGCATACAACAATTACTTTTTAAACGTGTTTGCAACGATGCGTTCGTTTATAAGCTTATTCTAAATTGCAAATCAAGATAGTCAGCCTATGATAAATAATTATAATTGTTACATGAAAGAACTAAAAAAATATTCATGGTGCTGTTTTTCATAACCATCCGAAAACGGACGGTCCGGCAACGCTGCGTTCACACTTCTATACTAATATTATAAAGGCGAAAATCCGTCTGTCTATGCTTTCACTGCTAAACCACTAAACCAATTTAGATGAAATATAATAAAATAAAAGTAGAATCTAGTAGCTTTTTTTAATTATCTGTAATAAAAAATTAACACTGAATCAATTTTGATGAAATCTAAAAGTCTAAGTAGGCTTTAAAATTTTTCGTTATTTAATATTTTTGTATGGTTTCGAAAAACGGGACTATGATTGGGGAAAACGGGACAGGTGTCAGAAAAATGGGACAGTCCCGTTCAAAACGGGACGTACGGTCACATTAGCCATATGGCCACTGATATGGTAGGGACTATAACGTTTTTCACATTTTCCAGCTAGAAAACCACGGTATGATAAAGACTGCGACGGCTATAGCCAAGCAGGAAGGCTTTCTGAAGCTATGGAGTGGGCTGATGCCGATGCTGCAACGTCACGCGTTATACTCCGGCTGCAGATTGATCTTTTACGAGAAGTTCAGAAACACTTTTAAGGACGACAGCGGAAAAGTGTCCCTGGGCATCGCATCCGTGGGTGAGGAATGATTTGCTGTTTTGATTTGATACGTTTGTGTTGATTTGTTTTGCTCCAATGTTGCAAAGGAGCTAACGGGTTATCTAATGTACTTAACATTAGATATATATTCGATTACAACCTGGGTTTGTTAACATTGTCTCGAAAATTAGCTTTTTTCGTTTGTTTTATTGTTTGTTTCGTCACTAAGTTTCTTTTTCTTCTTCGCTTCGCTACTTAAACTTTTTTCTCTCAACTACTTTTCTTATTTCAATAAAAAAATCTGTAATGAAAGATAGTAATAAGTTGTAACTAGTTGTACTTGTATGTCATCGAAAATCTCTATTTAGATATTAAAAACCTTTTCGAATGCTTACACCCAGTTTTTATTTAAAACTAAATATATAAAAACTATGTCGATTCTACATTGTCTCATATTGCATCTATCATTATATATCTAAAGAAACTATACCAATAGTTTTGAATAGTTTTGAAATCTTTTCTTTCTTTCCTTTTTTTTTCATTACTTTTGCAATAACAGAATCTGCCTTACTATATTTAAAAAGAAATCGAACCTATGGCCGTGAGATCGCAAGTTTTGCCACCGAGATATCATAGATACTGTTACTTCAAAAGTTTTGATAATTTTCTTATTTTACGCACTAACAACAAATATAAGCGTCACTTTATTAAGGTATTTCCTCCGACTTGATTGTTACGATTAAACACAAAATTTACAATAATCTGAATGATTAATATCGCATATTTTAAGCACTTTACCTCTGCGTCGATTAAAACATTTTATAGTGTATAATTACAACCACCACAATCAATAACACAAGATACGAGTAAATGGCTGACCCTAAAAAGTGTTTTCATCGCTTAATTATTCCGTACACGTGCGTGGCTGCTTGTTTAGATGCATGTGTGTGTGTGTGTGTTTAATAAACATTTTGGCGCTCTGGCTGAAGTGACAATTTATACGTAATTCAGCTAATTGAGATAACTGCGGATGAGTGCAAATGTGTCATCTTTCGAAAAAGTTATACATATTTATAATTCGAGTTTGTTGATTCTTATAGCTGGCGTTACTTTGTAAATGTGCGTTAGGTAATATAACCTCTAAGTCGGCTGATGGAAATGATCCGTCGGTAGATAACAACACAGTGTAGACAGAAGCTGCAATGATGGCCTTCAAACCAGATCACAGTAGTTCGTACAAATTACTGGTTTGGTGGTTAAATGGCAATAAATATGCGTAGGATTTACACTTAGAAAAACACTATCGGGTTAAATACTTAATGAAAGTAAAGTGTGAATCGTTTTATAACGGCGCTCGTAATAACACCAAGTCCGATAGGGGGAGTGGTGGCCGGTGCAGCGGGGCAGCTGATCGCCTCACCAACCGACCTGGTCAAGGTTCAAATGCAGGCGGAAGGCCGTCGGAGGCTTCACGGCAAGCCGCCCCGGTTCGCCAACTGCAGACAGGCTTACGCAATGTTATACAAAGAGAGCGGTTTGAAGGGATTTTGGAGAGGTGAGACATTTGTTTATTTTGCAACACGCACGACCATATGAGAGACCATAATATCGATGATTTTGCTAATAAAAATTCCTCCCCTTAAATTACACATCACTTTAGTAAATCTATCATGTAATTTACATTACTACAGAGTTACACATCACACAATTACATTAATATTAAACAACTCTAAAACAGTACCTATCTTAACAGTGAAGATTACGTCAAAATAAAAAGCATATTCTACTAGAAGTAAAATGGTCAGTCAAGATAAGAAGTAAAATGAGAAAGTTTGTACGTTAGGATTTATATTCGATTTCTAAGTTTTTAATTTTGCGTTAAATATTAATTAATCTGTTATTTAACGCAAAACGGCAGAATGGATTTTGATAAAATTTTACGGATTAACACTAATGATACTTCTTATTCCGGTAAAACGACTTAGCATTTTGACTGTACAATATCATATTATGCATACTAATTGAATTTGTGCAGGTTCTCTTGCATTTGAGTTTAAAAAAAATATCCAGGATTGGCATCCTTTTCTGGAGAGCACATTTCCAAAGTCGATTTTTATGTCCGACGTATAATAAACAGACTTTTATTGAGTAAGTGCGATTTCCTTTTAACAGCATTCCTTATCAGTTTTAAAAAAAAGTTTTGTTTACGTGAAAATATATATGTATAATCTATAGTGACTATACGAAGTTACATCATCTATAAACAATACACGTTGATTGTGTTAGTTGTTGTAATAATAACGACCTTCATGAATAATAATAAGGGAATTCTAATTTCAATAAAATAACCTTTGATCATAAAAACAAATCTTCGCGTCTCAAATAAAATTTACTATATCATCTCATCAAATTAATTAATTAAATTTTTATAGTATTAAACGTGATCTTTAAGACTAAAGTAAACTTGATATTTTATTAATATGATATTATTAGAAGTGTTCTTTTTTGTTACGGATTTCTTTCTTTCTCTTGTGTTATATTTATCTTAGACTTTTTACTTCTTTTTCATACCGATTCTATTCTTTTAAATTCCTTAGATTGATACGAAATCAGTAGTGTAGACTTTAAATAATATGTGAGGACAACCTTACAGAAAACCATGTGTTATGTAACAAATAAGTAATGAAAATTGTATGACAATTGACGAAAAACATACAGAAATTTCTGACGAATTGAGGATCTCTTCCTTTTTGATCCCGGTTAAAAATGTCATTAGTAGATACTAAATGTTATTTTTATACGAGTAATAAAAACTTGAAACATATCTATTCTAAATAAATTCTAAAGAAATGTACTCTTGATCACTGAGTTTGATTGTGCAAAGAAACACGAAACCTAGGTGCCAAACTGTCAACTGAAACCAAACAGATTGACGCTATTACGCGTTACGTTACGAAGCGGTATATCCTCCTATAAAAAGTTATCAGTTTAAAAAACAAAAAGGTAGAAACACGAAATCTAGGTGCCAAACTGTCAACTGAAGCCAGACAGACTGGCGCCGTTAGGTGTTTACTCGCCCTAGTTATCACTTTAAACAACAAAAAGGAGGAACACACGTAGCCTTCTAGGTGCCAAACTGTCAACTGAAGCCAAACAGATTGACGCCATTATGCGTTACGTTACGAAGCGGTTTACCCGCCCATAAAAAGTTATCACTTCAAAAAGCAAAAAGGTGGCAAATGCGAAACCTTCCAGGCGCCGTGCCGAACGTGCAACGCGCCGCGCTGGTGAATCTGGGCGACCTGGCCGCCTACGACTGCAGCAAGCAGTTCCTGACGCGCGAGATGGGGATGGCGGACACGCCGCTGGTGCACTCGCTGGCCGCCTTCGCCGCGGGCTTCTGCGCCGCGGTCATCGGCACGCCCGCCGACGTGCTCAAAACGAGACTGATGAACCAGCCCGTCGGTGCCGATGGCCGGTGAGGTTTTTTTCTTTTAATTTTGTTTAACAACTCCTGTCAAATGGCCAGTATGTTAAATGTATCATCTAACACAGATTATCCATTTTCCTAGTCAAATGGCCAGTATGTAATTTTAACACAGATTATCCGTTTTGTATAAATTCATTGTATTTGTCTACGAGGTTTGTATACGCTCAGTAGAGGTTGTGTCAGGAGAGTTTATGGTTTTTTATTAATTTAGAGTTGTTGATAATATGGCTGTAAATAATAAATAAGAAGGTATATTATTTATTTAATTTTTCATCAAGAGCCTAATGTATAAAGTTTGTTTCACCATTTTTTGTCACAGATCGTTAAACCTAAAAAGGTAAAAAGAATAATTTATTGACTACTAACTTGCTATGAATTAAACAATAAAGACTGACTATAGAGGCCAGTTTTTGTTCTCGCCGGCGGATTAATTTTTTAAACTATTACGAAAAGTCTAACTTCATAGGCCGGTAGATAATAGTATCTTAGTATAGGTACACTCGACCTTTGGGTTTGGAAATGGAAGAATTTTTGCAGTCGACAGTATTCTAAGGCCGAATTATGTCTATATGTCTGTCTGATACTGGTCAGATGTCGATTTATGAATATTACCATATTCGAATTATGAAAACAAATTATCAACAAAAGTCTCCATTCAAAATTGAAGTAAGCGCAAAAAGCACTTACTTATTAACAAAACCTTTCCTATGTTTAAGGGCTGCACTATTCGAGCCTTTGCCTACTCCATTAAAGAGACATCACAGCGACTAATCAACATTTTGTTGATTAGTCGCTGTGAAAGAAACCCGTCAAACAGGCCGATGTGTTTAGGATTTTCGAAATTATTTCAAACGATTATGTGCAATACAGATTATATATGACCCACTTATATTTTTGATATGCCATATCTTATTGTTTTATCGCTTGACATTTATACGGCAATTGTTTGATATCGATATGATTGTAATTTGGGAGCGTTTTGTCTATTGTCGAATTTAAAAACAAGTTTAAAAAGAAGGAAACGGAGAAAACGAATTTAAGAAAAACGGTGATATTAATATTAAATATAGCTTTTTAATTTACCATGCCATAAAAAGATATTCGAATATAGTATTTTCACATAGCTATACGTTTTTTTTTGAATATTCTTACTTCGCAAACATAACAAAGGAATATAAATATTGTAGATTATTCTGCTTGTTCGTCATAACAAACCGATAATTTGATGCAAAATCGATAAGAGCGTGGCGTACGTTCGGCGTCGGTCGATGTTTTGATGCATTATTTGTGGTCTTAGAAACACGGCGCGGTCGAGGTCAAAGAACCGGGTCAAAGTCACAGCCCGCGCAGGCTCGTTAGGGACTGTCCTTTTCCTTTCGTTTAGTCGCTACCTCTTATATTCGTATCAATTCTATCCGGGAATTAGCGTCATAGATATAACTAAGTTTTTTAACACCTTAAGAAAAAACCTTAAAAATGTATTTTTTCTATTATCTTTTAAAATTTCCACGCCGTGACCGTGAACACAGTTATATTTAAAACGTTGGAAAATTCAATTTAACTTAAAACATGAAAAAACCTTAAGATAGTTTAATTTTATAACCTTAAAAATTATCTATCTCTACACACATATGATCTATATATGTGTATACAAGTAACAGACGAGTTTTTAAGTTAAAAATAATATCTCAATTACCAAAATTAATATTGTTAATCTCATCTTCAAAGTTACCTGTAAAATTATTTGCGTCATGACCATGCAAAAATAACATTCATTAGTTGTTAATACAAATACATAGTAGCGACATCTTTTGATAGCTTATTGTATAAATAATAATTCGAAAAGACTGCATACAGATGGCACTACTTTTTATATTTACACTAGATTCAATTCTTTTTTCGAAGCGCTAAAAAACCGAACTTTAACTAATTACTTCGTTGCCAACAAATATACTGCGTTGTATGAGGTCTTGATCAAAATTCTTTATTGTACTATGTCAAAAATTATTCTACTTTTTATCTTTCAAAAACTTAAAATTTTATTCTTCTTTTAAAACATCGCATTTGTAAATCAATTTATATGCCCTACTACTACTACTGTTACACTATAAAGGTAAACGCACACTTTTCCAAGGGGAACGAATCGAACCAAGTGAATCTTAGAATTCTGTATAATATATGAAATCTTATGAAACCTCGCACATTTCACACACTACAGAAATCTAAAATTCGTTCCGTTCGATACGTTCGGCTCGGATATGCGTGTGCGTTCACCTGAAGTTATAAACGAGGGAGGTACCGCCCCCTAGTGGACGTTGAATCTATTCGTGGGGGCGATTAGAGAGAGAATAAACTTTTAATTTGTAATTATTAATCGATAAAAACAGATATATACAATTGGTATAATTAACAACCATCTAAAAGGTGTCAGATATTTTTTTTCGTATAAACAGGTCGGTATTCCATAAAAAGTTGGGAACCTATGCATTACACTATTCATAGTGATATTTTTAACAGAGAAACTTTGTTGGTTTATCTTTCTTCACTCAGCAACAATGAAATGGATCGGGAGTATTTTTGGTACAATTCAGTGCAGTTTTTGGAATTTTTTTACGGGTGGTAGAGGCACGCTGTTCGCTGAGCTGTTCCCGCTGCTCAATTAGCCGGCTCGAACTGGATAAGCACCACGACCTAACAAAAAATCGGCTTAAAGTGGAAGTGTTTACGCTTCCGCATTTCGTCCGATGAGTGAGGTGGTCGGTGGCCAACCCGTCCCTATTTCACTCACCTGCCCACCTCTGCCTACATCTTCTTCCGCTCTCTCTCTCCTCCTCCTCCATCAGTCTTTCAAAATTCCCCCCCTTAAACGCTGGCAACTCATTTCCAAGTTCTGTAATGTTGCAAATGTCCATGGGAGGTGGTGATCGCTTACTATCAGATGAGCCGCTTGCTTATGATTAAAAAAAATTGACTTAGACTAACTCGGCAAAATTACAAAAAAAAAAAAACACTAAATCAAAATTAACAGGAACAAACCCGCGGCTATGATTAGAAATATAGATAAAAGCATGTAATCAAATAAAGGTAAAAGCACTTTAATCCTTTTGTTTATTTACACTTGTAATTTCGTCTAATAAGTTACCAACCAGTTGGTTTAATACTCAAAGAGTAAGTTATATAGAGTAACGTACATAATTTTTACTAATTCTTCGTCTTTTTAAAATTAATTTTATTGCAGAACAAAAAAGGTTATCTATAGATAAATCTATCTATAAATCTAAAAGGTTATCTATAGTTTATAGATACTTTACCACCGTTTATTTTTTTCAGAGGATCTGTGTATCGCGGGATGATCGATTGCCTGCAGCAGTCGGTGAAAAATGAAGGAGTTCTATCGCTTTACAAGGGCTTCTTGCCGATGTGGATAAGGCTCGGACCGTGGGCGTTAGTCAATTGGATTGCGTTCGAAAATATAATGCACGCTTTGGGTGGACGCGGTTTTTGAAATAGGCGCGCGTATTTATTTAGTCAATTTCATATAGGTATTCCTTAATAATGAGAAAGGCAAATAGTAATATTGATCGTAACAATTTTCTGATCAAAGTTGGTAATGCTGAATAAAATAATTAAAAAAAATTATAAACATCATTGCTAAGATTATTGTTTTAGATATTTTATTAATTTAATGGTTTGGAAATATTTTTTTTGTAATCTACTGATTGTACGTGACGTCCAATCAATACATTACATGTGAGCAAAAAAAGGCCGATGAAATTGTTACCGTACATAAATGTACTTATAATTTAAAAAAAAAATGGGGAAAAGTATTATTAAATATTGTTGATAATTTACAAGAAAAATAATGTTTGTAGGCTTAGAGCGGACAATATTGTTTTTCGCATATAAAAGTTACAAAGGTAAAGTTATTTACAAAATATTTTAAAGCTTTAAAAGTAAAAACAGAAATTGTTATATATACTATAACCAATCAAATGTTGATATATTTGAATAAAATATTAGCTTTTAGATTTCACAACTTAGGTTTCTTTTATATTTTTATTCAGAGTTGTTATATTTAGTGCCTTTTAATAGTGATTTAAAAAAAATTGATTGCATACATTTTTGTTTACTACAGCAATTTTTAAATGTATGAATATATAAAAATGTTATTTAAAAATCCACCCATGGTGTTCAGAAATTTCAAATTATAGAGGATCATATTGTTGATTTGATGCAGAATACAATTTTAAGTTTAAGTAGCACAAACCGTTATAGAATAAGAAATACTAACTTATTTAACAGTACTGTGGATAGAACATTTTAGTTTTAGATTTTGGGTATAGCGTGGACCAAATTATGTTGATTGTTTATTACTAGGACATTTTGATGATAATAAAAACAAGAAAATAGTTTTTTTTTTGAGCTTTACTGTTTTTATATATTTTATTTTAATTTTAAAAGCTCTTAACATAATATAATAAGCACAATTTATATGATAGATACGTTATTTATATGTGAACAAAATGTGCGTGTTGCGTGTTCAAAGCTAAATATTTTATTTAGACAATTTTGTTATACATTATTTATTTTACAACAGAGGATATTGTTATTACAATTTATATGGTGCCTAAATGTTTATGATGTTATATGTATTGGACATAAATTATTAAAATGTTACTGACCTTTTTATTTTATCTATATGCTTTAATTATAAGTAAAAAAATATAGTTGAAGATTCTTACATAATAATTATGGTGTCGCAGGTGAGTCAGATTGGCTAATAATATTGTTAGTGGAAAAAAATAAATAAAAATAACGTGAGCATAACGACATTTTAAATGACAATTATTAAATATATTAAATTGTTTACTGTCAATATCCCCACATAGTTAGAAAAACGATGGAATTACTAAATATGCATTATGAAAGTATTTAATGTGATCAGTAATTAGGAACGCAAATTTTAACCTGTCTTAATCTGTACTTCAGAATTTTAGTTGCAACTGTCATCCAACAAGACCAAGCTATTCTAAATTTCATTGATAAGTAATAGAATGAATTTTAACATATTTATTTTAACCTATATAGGTTAAAATAAATATTTATTTAAAAAAGGGTTCCTGGCATCGTATTTAATCGTATTGGATGAAATTTTAACACACATTAGGTCCATTCATAAGAAATTAGCGTCTTCTCTCGAACTGGCCACTTTAATTTCAAATAGCGTTTGGTTCGAAATTCAAATGTAAGCTCGTGTATTTTTGTTTCGAATTTAGTGATTCAGTTGTTTTATCACAATTTGATTTTTCTTTACCATCGTTCTGTTCACAAAACGGAAAACGTAAAATACCACGTTATTTACGAATACAAGTTCCACCGTCACCAGCGCTGTAGAAACAGCTCGCAACTGCTCCCGCTGCTGAATGGGTCGACTCGATACGGATAAGTACCACGAATTCACAGAAAATGGCGTATAGTGGAAGTTTTTGCTTCCGCGTTTCATCCAGCGAGTGAGATCTTATCGGTGGTAGAGCCACGCAGCTGCTCCCGCTGCAGAATGGGCCGGCTCGAACCAGATAAGTACCACGACCTCAC
>DWHQ01001617.1:0-10525 GCA_018247955.1 Eurytides marcellus marcellus | reverse complement strand
GCCCCCACCCACCCCAGCCACGCCTGTTATGAATGACAATAACGTGGCGTGTTGATATTCCACCGCGACACTTTTCTGCTTGCATATTTTGAAGTGATTAAATGTACGCGGCGGTCCCGTGGGTGTAAAGAATATTTCAATTTCAACTACAACCTTTGCACGTACTATATTTTTCTTACATACCTACCTATCTCAGCGATTGTTTATTCCCCTACTAAATAATTAATGAAAAACTTTATGGTTGATATAGTAGATAAGATATATATTGAGTTATATATATAACTTTGCAGTAATATAATAATTTTTGATAACAATTAAGATTTTATTTCGGCTTATTAAAATAGAAAAAAATAAAATTACAACAATGTTAGGTACAACCGTTGGAAATAAAGTTACATGCTGCTCATGAGAAGCGCTCATTTAGAACCATTTTATGAGATAAAGTGACGTGACGAGCAAGTTGCGCATTTGGTAACCAACACGCCTGCCTATAACAGAACAGCGCCAGAGAGAATCTGCTTGGCCCTGACAACATTGCCATTCAAACCGGAACACAGTAGTAGTGCTTACTGGTAGAATAAGTAACAATGTATAGGTACGGCACCAGGCGGACTCTGCGGAAGACTCAACAATCACTTTAAAAGATTATTAACAGCCCATATAAATGTCATAAAGGATAAGGGTATAAGAGCATACACCGCCACACGACCCCACTGCGGATTGGTGGAAAAAGAAGATGTAAAAGACTATATAACACAAATTAAAAAAAAAAAGATTTACTAATGAATTAAGACTACTTTAAGAATAGAAATATTATTAATTTTAAAAACAGACCTAAGATTCATATTTAATCGATTTTCATAACGAACCATTACCAGTCTTTAAATTGGAGACAGATATTTACCGATTATCATTTATTATGAATCCCTTCCGTATTAAGGCTTCGAGTTTAATTTGTTATCATTCCACATTTTTTAGCTTCCCTTCAACCGTGAAAAATAACCGGGGGAGGGATAAAATACAAATCCGGATCCCCTCCGCACGTACTCGTACAATGTAATCTTATTACAGCGCGAGAGAGTGGCAGACGTGCTCCGTCTTGAAAGCTTTTGTCACGAGGAAAAATGCCTCGACGCGTTCTGGTTTTCACGGCGCGTTTACTGTCTGAACGCCAACGGATTATTCTTTACTTTGCCGGAGACCGCATATAAATGGGACGGCATATTTGATGACCCGTTTGGCGCAGTTGCTAAGCTATTGGCTGCGGCGTCGCAGGTCGTGGGTTTGATTCCCACTTGGGGTGTTTGTAAGAACTACAGATAATTGTTCCGGATATCGGCGTTTGTTCGTGTGTATTATATCTATGTTAAACGTCCTTATAACACAAAATATTTTTTTATTCATATACATCACAGCGTTTTGTAGAAAAAATGTGTCCTTATGCCGTTTAAGAGATTTATTCGTTCAACACGAACTTCAATGACATTAAGAATGTGAGAGCACTTCACGCAGCAAAAGCCAAGCCACACTACACACGCCAAAGGACACTATTTTATAATATTTTGAAAAAGAGGAAAACAAATAATGGCACTGAAATTTATATAAGTGAGCTATAAGGGTTCTATTTAAATAAGACAATGTCCGGAGTGACGATGCCAAAAGGCATCGAATAAATCGATTCTACAATCACTAAGCCAGTGAATGAAACCGAAAAGCAATTTATGGGTGCGCAATTAGCTACGTGTAAAAGCACTATCGGGCGAACGGAAGTTTAACTCGAACACGGATAATTAAAAGCGGTTTGGGGTTACTGGCGCATTAAACGCAATTATGTTTGGTTGTCTTAAACACGAGCGGAGTGTGTAATCGCATGGTTGAACTCATAATTAACAATTAATCTAACACCCGTATATACAACGTGATATGTAACCATGAAAAAATCATATACGCTTTGAACATTGTGTAAGTAGTGAATACTACATTGATACTCTGTGGCTGAATACCTACACCAAGATGAGTGGAAATTACTATTGTTCTTCTATTTGAAAGCCGCTTTCGAAGAATTACTTAACTGATTAAAATAAATTCATTTCTAGTTACTGAAGCAACTTCATAAATTTAATACCATTGGAAGCCGCTTTTAGGCCATATAAATTAAACATCATATCGTCATCATATACTGAGGTTGGCACGTGCTTGAAGCAAAGTAATATAAAAAAATCTATAAAATATGATTATCAACCGTTTGATATTAGAAAAAACATTCAAAAGCTTCCATTATTCGTATAATGAACTGAAGTGTGCTGAAAGAGTTCGCAATCGGAATCTAAAATCCTCGGCCGAAGTGACGGTATGAAGAGCGAAGTGAGGAAACAGCCCCCTGGTAAAGGCTAACCGAAGCCGACAGCTCGCTATAAGGAGGGCAGTTTATCGAGACGGGGTGTGTGGGGTGACGGTTAAGAAGGGGAGGGGGTGGCTCAGTCCTCACGCACCATTAGACAGGAAGCCTCCGGGCGGCACGCGACGCCGACACGTGTTACACTTTCAAAGTAATTGCTTCTAATGATACATCAGCTACGCTATCGGCAAATCTAAACACCATTTGTGAAGTGAAGCCGTACGTTGTTAACATTTCAATACCCGCACCTACTGCCTGAGCACTTACAATTAATTATATAACTTTTGCGTGTTATGAACTATGTCATTAGTTTTACTGTTATAACAAAATAAGGCCTAATTTCAATCATTCATTTGTATACTATCCTTTAAAATAAATAAGGGAAATGTTAAGGGAAACGAGCTGTCCATTAGTTTATTTAATGGTTCAGAATATTTCTTGAAAAGCCGTTTAATCTTATCACTTTTATTGATCCGGTTAAATTTTAATAAACAATTAACTTTGATTTAAGATACAGCTGCCTTCTAAAATTTAGACGATAATTATTTACCTACCATTATCTACTATAGTAAATATTATTTACAAATTTTATTTTTTTAATAAATTTAAGATGTAATGTATTTGTAAATTTTCTAGGCAGTAAGAACACCTATCAATGATAGTTGCAAAAGATAGATTGTCGGATGCTTTCGTACGCGAATTTTTCCAAGTAAATTCCGATTTCATATGATATGTTGTTTGTCGAAAAATGGCCTACATCGCACTACAACACATACACTATGCATATATCCACCAAAAGTCAAAACAATCAGTTATATGTAGATGCGCTGAAGAAAGATATCAACCAATTATCCACATTTATACTAATTTATTTACATTAAAAATAGGAATTAACAAAGCGCGATCAATATGATACAGTATATCTAACTCGAGGTGTGAGAAAGGAAAATAAACCGTTATCGCCAAGCGGTTGTGTAAAGATCATAAAGAAAAAAATATAACAAAACGCCCGTAATGCAAAATTTATCACCCGACCGTGAACGTGTCTAGGAAAAAAGGACAAATTCACGTCCGACACCCGTGTGCCACTAAGAGTCCCCCGTCATCCAGCCACGATTTATCTCATGTCGTAATTTTTAACCCAACAGCCGCGAACCGGGAACGATCTCGGAGAAAATATTTATAATGCGGATCGAAAGAATCAACGCTTCACGTTTGCACTGACATTCTGTAAACATGTGTCAAACTGTTTTCGATAATAGACGATCGTAATGTAAGTATAAAACAGTGTATGAGAATTAGTTTGCACCCTAGCTGAGTGTGTGTGGTCGCTAGGTGGCACGTCTTATCGATTCGCGGATGTTCCGCGAATATTGTTTCAATGCGAACATTTTTGTCGTGTAGGTGAACACGAGGGTGGGCCATATCTGGAAGCTATTACCTACGGAGGTCGGGGACCAACCACCCCTGGGGTTCGGCGGCGCGGAATAAAATCAGAACGAGAAATGATATACCCGCCGATGGGGTAGCGACAGCACGGCGATAAATTCTCCCCGACCATTGTCGATGTATTTTCAGATATTTTGTCTTCGGTAATTCCGAGGAGTTCCATTCGAAGGAACTCAACTTTGTATTGCAATGATACAACTGGAACATTGTATCTTTAAGAAGCTGGCAAATAAGTATAAGGTTTTTCTAGACTCGTAGTCTACAAAATAATAAAATAATATTTCTAGACTTGGTTCATAGACTATTGTAAAAAGAAGTGACGAAGACTTAGTGACGAATGATAAGCGACATCCTTACTCATAACAATACAGTTCTGGCTTTAACCTGTACTTGTCACATATAGATATGAGATAGTATATTTTATACACAGCAATTACAGTCAAAACATTGTCATTTAAAAAGAAACTCCATAGTGCTTTCACGTTACTGCTTGGCAGTGATACTACACAAGTACATCGTTCCATGACGGTTTCATGAAATATATTGGGATACACACATTCACTAAATCAGTAATAAATCATATTCTAAAACAAAGGCACAACAAGATGGCAAAGTTAGCGAAAGCTGAGTAATTGCCAACACAATTTTTAACAATAACAAGAAATCTCAATACGGAGTGTAGCTAACTGGAGACGTTAAGTGATTTTAATAGGCGAAGCAAACAGTCCCCAATTTGAGGACTATTCCCTCTTCACAAATTGGAGTGCGGCGGAATGGTCGTGTCGGGGTGCGCGGAGGGCGCGGCGAGAAGCCGCTCTCGGGGGGCCCCTTTGATCCCCAGCTGACCCGAAAATAAAAAAGGTTCGCAATAAAAAAGGGACCGACATACGGAAGGTGGCGCCGCTTTTTTATTTAAATTAGAGTGCTTTATAGGGGAAAAGCGATATTGCGTTTTGCCCGATTCCTTTCGTACCGTTCGGTAATATATACATACCTACGGTACAGCGCGGTCAATGAACTTATTATGACGGAAAAACGCTTACTTTGACTGCACTTTTATTTAACATTACATAACCTATTCTAGCTGTAATTAATGCTAGTTAACAATGTATTTCTATTAATCATTCATTAAAATTGTTTTGTTGTAGCAACACATTATTCATATCGGATTAGTAAGTTTTAATGTCTTAACAATTGCTTACTTCATTATAAGTATAGTGCATAAATAAATACACACATCCAGAGATAGACATTTTTCCTTGGCACACCTAGAGACGGCTATAGATATATCAATAAGCAAAGTAAATCATAAATAGAAACCTAGAGGCGTCGAGCCTAAACGGCACTGATTGCTTTCCATTAATCAATTCAAACTCCACACGCGAGATGTTAAAGCGAAATTACGAAGCTCTACAAATAATTACGAACGCTATTAACACGGAGCGGTTTATTGAGTTAGTGTTAATAATTTGCGACACAGTTGATACGAAGCCAAAAGTTTCAAGTTGAGATCTCTCGCTAATTTATACAATCAACAGCGGAAATCTTTCCGTGTTGTTTAAATGGCGTTTATTATAAATAGTGGCGTAATGACTCCCGTGTTATTCGTAGTCGAGATGAATCCGCGCCAGGTGTTGATGTGAAATCGTAGGCGTGATTCTGCAGTCTACTAGTCGAGTTGGCACCTCTCCAATCGACTCGAGCCTCTATCTGACTGATGAGCTAAGTGTTTCACGGCTTTATTTTTGGAGTCATTATCTGCGAAACGATTTATTTCGGTCTTCAAATGCCCCTGGCTACCAATTGACGGGTCGACGTCGTGACGAGACGCATTGAGCAATTATACGGAGAACGATGGCACTAAACGTATGAAAGGCCTAATCGGAACCTTTAAAAAATAAAGTGACACTTTTGAAATTGTTTAGAACAACACTTCGCGAGTTTGTTTAACGCGTCTATGTGAATTCATGCGAGCGCTAACAGGATGGTAATGTAACGTGTCACTTGAACCGACACAGATTGAGCGTTTTATGTCTGGTCGGATAAGTACAGTAGCCTGTGTATGGGCAACACTGTCGCAATCTCTTTGTACACAACCCTTAGTGCATCACATGCTTATGTCCACCAATGCCTATCTTAGAAACATTTTTTTATTAATTCTTAGATGTACATATTTACCTGCCGCGCCTTTTTTCACTACCAAGCGCGTTAATCAACCATGGAAATTGCAAATAACAATGTCGTTTACGCTTGCGTCAAGGTTCGAAATCAAGTTGCCCATGGATACTACATTTATTAAGCCTAAGATATCGCAACACAAGTTACACAACCGCATAGGGTAGGAGTGCGTTATCACGAAACGATCCCCGCGAGTGGAGTCGTTGGCTTGATGAGTCAAAACATTTTCATTTCAAAGTAGCCGGACGTCTTCCAGTTTGTAGCAATTTTATCAATGCCCCCTCCGCTGCGAAGTTGGCGCGCGGCCAGGACTGCGGCGCGGCTTACATCGTTTAATTAACGATCGTCGAACTTTCGACCTGTTGAAAGCGACGCCTTCGCGGTATGGACTTATTTCACACTTTGGTTGCGCTTCGATTTACTTGGATGTAATTTACAATATACCCAGTAATAAAACTATTCGCAAGGGTCTTAGCTTAATTAAATGAACCGTTCTTACTAATTTACAAAAATGTAAACGTCTTTATTAGTTATTACTATAAGTGGGAGTGAAAACATCACTTTTAAATGAGTTTTATCGCCTAAATCAATTAAAGATTTGTAAAATAAATCATATTTGTGTTAAGTTTGATAAGTAAAGCAAAAGAATAGTAACGGAGCAAAAAAGCTTATACTTAAACAAAAGAAAGTATTAGAATTATATAGAAATTATATTTTGATGTCGATTTTTTTAAAATAATTAAATTCACATAAATCCTGTTCGTAAACAATTCACCGTCTAATAGGCAAAAAAGTGTCAAATTTCCTGCGTATTCCTAACAAAGCAATTGCTTACGGAATATATTCCATAAGCGCAAAATCTTGGGCACGGAACAGCAATAAAGTGCGGCAGGGCGGGCTGCGGACTGTTTGGACAGATGCCACAATCAGCGCTGAAGCAATAGCATTGCTAAACATTCCACGGCACATTTACACGGGGCCGCTGCGCAAACACGTGTTTAAATCGCTCCAGCGGATCGTTACCGCCGACGAATTAATAATTCACTCTGGCCTAGAGTTTTAAATGATTTATATGTTATCGCCCGCCGTATTTAAATGTTTACGTGTTTCCATCAGGGCCCTGTGTAAATCGACGAGCGGGATTTACGCGGGGTGTTGAACATCAGATTCGTTTAAGCTACAGTCGTAAACATTTTGAAACCTCAATCACTAGGTGTTAACACGAATGTATCCAAAGCAGAGAGATGTAATTTTGGACTGAGTTTTTATTGAAATCGGTTCTGCATTTATGTCTAGTCCGTCTAAGTCCGTACTGTTTTTTAAAAGAAAAGCAACTGTTTTCTTAGCGTTAAGGGATGATCGTTGTTTTTAGATACTTATAACACCAGATACTTTACGTTGTATCGGAATTTGACTGCTAAAAGAGTGGGCCAACTACTTCACTTACCAGGCAAAGAAAGATATCTCAAAAACTTCTAATCCGATTGAGATAAAGCGAACTTCAGCTTGTTGATAGACATCATTTTACTTTTATTTATATCTGTCGATAAGTTTTCAAGTTTTTAGGTAACATACGTACAGAAACCATTTCAACCAGTACAATTTTATTACAGTACTTTGAATGTAAAGAAATGGCAATCATAATCGATTTTACGAGAAGGTTGATTAAACATTCCATTCTGTTGACTGTAGTGTACATCTTTGCTCATGCATTTGTATCGCATCTGAACAAACAGTGCTCGTTAAATTTACGTCACTTGACGCATTTAGGAGTGCGGCAATAGACGTTTACGCAGGGAGCGAGGAAATATATCTACAGTTTTATAATAAACATGCTGTGTATGGTGATTCTGGATCTTTCGGGAAGGAACGGAGCGATGAAACGACGTCAACGTTTTTAAAAGAATAATCGTACTATACGAGTCAGAGAGATATGGCCAGGGAAAAATGTATAATACTTGCGTTTCTCAATGTAAGGTACATTTTAAAGTTATCATAATAACAGATTTAAAACAGAGCCAGCGTATAACTTTTTGAACTTGTAAAAGCATATTTTATTGTTTACTTACAATTTACTTAAATTTCAACGCGTTTCTTAAAATTTTAATTAAGGTTAAGTGAAGCAATTGAGGTACGATAAAGGTATGGTACGATAAAGATGGAATTTAAATAATAATGATAGTTTTCTTAACAAGTTAGTCTTCGTTTATACATATGACGTTTAAGGTAAGATTTAAATATTAGATTAAAGGTAAGTTTATCGCATACGCTTAAGTCCTAACCAGGTTAGATGTGCGAGTCCTGACCGATTGGATTTATCTAGATAGATAAATCATTGTGTTTTTACACACATTTAATAGTGATAATCGAGGTCAAGATATTAATTTCGGCTGATATGAGTACATTTGACATTAAATTTCTTATGAAGCTGGTTCTTTAATTCATTTAAGGAACTATGGGAATAGACGATAAACCATATTAATTTTTTCTCACATACGTATGACTGCTATAGATAGAAATACATAGACTTAGATAGTAAAAATAATAGAAATTACTCATGGTATGAAAATTACTGTAGTATAGTATACCAATAAATAAATAATACTTACCCCAATAATTGCGTTGAGTTCGGTCATTGTGACCTGCTTCGCCCTTTCCACTGCCGAGGCCACCTGCTGTTGATGCTCTTGAGACAGGAAAGGGAGTATCTGTGCTATTATAGCGTTGAGCCTCTTCGCGATTTCCGTCTGCAATGGGAAGCGAATGTTACAACAAAATAGATACAAAAACGGATTCATTAAAGTGCTACTAATTAAAAGTAATATAACATAATGTATTATTAAGCAAGCTATAAAATATACACATTGAAGACCTTATTACTTCTTCAATTTCTAGATATTACAATGATATGAAACGGTTTTAAACAACTTATAGCAGCACTGTAATATTTATAACATATCAAAATAATAATTGAGGTTTATGTAAAGTTAAATTAAATAAAATTGAAGTTTATATCAGATAAATCACAATTAGCGTCTGTAACCATTTATTTTTTATAACTGCAGTACGTTGTACATTTACAGTTATGACGTGCGAACCGTGGTGGCACGGTGCACAGGCGCTTAATTTAACGTACTACAGGAACCGCAAAACAAATTCCAGTGCCGGTTAAGTGCAGCTTAAACAAGTCGACAGTAAAGGGAAAACGTAGCAAAGGAATTTGAGTTCTTAATAAGTTAAAAAAAAAAGAGTTATATGCTAGACCACGCGGTGGGTTCGAAATTGCCATTATAATAACTAAGCACAGAGAAACGACGTCTTAACCCGATGGGTGTTGAGCGCAGCACAGAGCTAAACAAGTTCTGAATTGTCAAAAGCAGACGTGTCACTTCAGCAAGCACATCGCGTCTACACATTATCTCCTATCAAATACGTATAACCTATTACTCAACTCAATCATACATCAATTGCAAGACGAACTATTCATTCTAAACTACAATAGCTAATCAAAGTATCATCACGCTATCCGTACAATGAACACGTTATCGAGCAACAATAACGGACGTTAATCAATTAAACGGCGGAACGTTAATGCGGCCAAATTACACGTATAAATATAGCACCGCATAACGATGCGGTACAAATTCAATAACGGAGTGCGCACACATAATTGCAACCGATAAGCTGGCCGGAGCGATGAATAAATTAACGCGAAACGATGAAAACAATTTGCGTGCGGCGAAATAAATTGAGCTACCTTGTTATACGCCGTACCATTGACACGTGTTAAAAAATATAATGAAACGCGCGCGTGCGATTGATTGTATAACTGATTATGAACGAAACACTTGACACACTGTTTGATTTACAACACATCAAATTGACACTCGCGAAATGCTAAACGAGATTGTGCGCAGATTTTTAGGTGGCAAACAGTGCATCTGATTTTAAGTGATTATTATTTTATATCGCATAAACACACAACACCCGTGGGGGTTGCAGTTGCACAGCGTATCTTTTAACAGTGACGTAAGATTACGTCACTCACCATATAAAATAAAGATATTTTTTGGTTTGCTTTTTAAATTGCTTCCTAAATAACAATAACATAGAGGAAAGTTTCACGAACGTTCTACATATATCTCGCTCCTGAAGCCAATGACTGCGGATATATTTCGTTAGAATAAGACAGAATCGGTATATTTAACTTACAGACTTCTTATATTTTATTTCTACCACTTTTAAATTTAATTAAAATTATAGATAATTAAAAAGTAAACAACAAACAGACATAACATACCTACTATTAATAAGTGATGTCGAGTTATGCCTCAAAATATATAAAACAAAGGATTTTATATTATTTTAAGGGTGATCAAAAATAATAATATAATTTTTCAAACATACACACAAGAACACAAAATAATTTAACAATAAAATTAAACACAATAGAAATAATCAATGACATAAGCGAAAGAATAACGGAACGTCTAAATGTGA
>DWHQ01001616.1:0-10526 GCA_018247955.1 Eurytides marcellus marcellus | reverse complement strand
TAAGATAAATGAAAATGAATGTTTTGAAACAAAAGTGTGTGTGCACGGTGCAGCATACACGGTGCAACAAAAATATAAGTAGTTAGGAATGTCATTAAAAAAGCTGGAGCACCCACGGGAATTTTGAAAACCCGGCCCCTCTGGTTATAATAAAAGGATATTAATTAATCACCACGTAAATTCTTTATTTAATATTAGACCGGTTATGCGTGAGTCTGACACAAACTTACGATTATTGGTGGATCATATCACAAAAAAATTACGCTCTCTGGGTAGCTTAGGACAATGTACTGAAAAATGGGATATACTAATAATCTTTATTATTTCCACGAAATTCGAGAGTATTACATTAACGAAGTGGGAAGAATATCGAAATAATTTATGTATATATATCGAATGAATTTAGATGGTGACACACCAAGCTTAGATCACGTCTTTAAGTTTTTGACTAAACACGTAGATGTTTTGGAATCGTTGAGCCGCAATAGGAAGCACGAAAGCCCTACAGTATCAACGGCCCTTCCGTCTAACATACGTAGGTACCCGAAACAACCGCATAATAAATAAATAACAAACAGGTATCCTGGAATACTTAGCCACATTCCTTGAATCATTGAAAGATTTTTCCAGTTTCACACATTTATTTCACGTAGAAGCAAACCCAAGGAAATATTCAGTGATAATGGTCGTAATTTGGTCGCCGCCGCAAAGGAAATAAGTAATTTCATAAGAGTAATTGAAGAGCCAATATGTGATTTTGCCGACTTTATTTGCGCAAGTGGAGGCAACTCTTAATAGCCACACCTTGTGCCCCCTGTCATCCTTTTCTGAAGACCACCTTTTCCTCTCCCCAGAGCACTTCTTATGGTGCGTCTGTGCCCTGGTCCGGATGGAGTAACAAGAGTAGCCGATGTCAAGACAACGAAAGTGCGTTCGCTCGCCTCTGGCCGCTGCCAAAAGCTGAAGAACTCAGAGGTTGAAAGTGCCTTTCAACGTCGGGGAAGATGTTCAGGCGCGAAACGCCTGATAAAGTAGTGAGGCAAGTATGTCAGGGTGTTGCACTTGCGTGTGCGTTTCTACAAGTAGACTTAAGCATTATAAACTATTAGGTTACTGACATTCAGGAAGCAACCGGCACCCAGTTCTGTTGTTATGATATTTGTTTTGTAAACGTTTATAGTACAAAGTTTATAGGTTGTTTTATTTAGCCACCTTATGTAACGAAATACACAATCGTTTACTTCACACACCACTAGTACACACTCGTTTACGCACACATATAACACAGTCTTCCCATCTGGACCCATTTTTTCATCCTTATCCCTCTATTTAAATTTCGACGCTTCAACAGCCAGAATTTGTCCCCGCGAAGAACTCAACCGAATTGCGCAGGCGACGAACTTGTTAACCTTAATTGGTTGGTTATGTAATATTTGATCAAAGTAAAACTCATACAAAGACTGATTGTGAATAAATTTTTCTAAGACTTAGTATTTGTGTCTGTATGTTCGAAAATATTTAATTTTTTAAGATAGTAAAACTTTTATTTCTATTTTCTCCAAAGTCATTATGGGCACTCCGTATCTGTATGTAAAGTATAAAAAAGCGTAATATTAATGCTTTCTTAAATATTCAAATCCATGAGATACATGAGCCTATAAAATGTTATATACAGTATTTAAATTGATTTTCATTTATTAAATTAACTTTTTGAACTTATTTCAACTGCTACCGCATTTTGCCTACACTTTTTATTTCTTAGTCATTATCAGTAACAACGATATACCACTGTTTGGATTAAACCCTTAATAGTATTGATCATTAAAAATATTTTATTGTTAATTACCCGAAACTATATTTACTTATTTAAGAATGCATTATAATCGAACAAACAAATCAACAAGTTATAAGGCATTTTGTATATTTGATATTAACTCTTTTTTTTCCAGCCTTATTTCGGTTATCAGTGTGGGAAAAAATTACTAATCATTTCTCAAAATTATGCTTCTACTATATACCCATAACAGACTTCATTACTGAAAAATTTCCACTTCACATTAATATAATTTCCTTTACAGTGTAGGCATTTAAATAGTTAAGATAATTTTAATAACTTGTGTGATTGGAATAGGACTGTTGTAAGAATTTATTTAACTACTACTTTTATATTTGTTGTTAAAACTCTTGTCTAATGTCCATGTAGGTTCCGCTGTGCCAGATTTATATCACCAACATTGTTCGAGGCGTTTGGCTATGGTACGCTCTTAAAACTTTCTCAAGCAACTGAGGCTAATTGGGCGATAGCTAGAGAAAAGATTTCTGTGCTGAAAACTATGTCCCATTCGTAGGCAATGTCCTGAGTCATTGAAAATACTCCCCATTGTGCCCAAGGAGGATAAGTCAGTCTTGTAGATTTTTAAGAATCTTTTTGTGAATATTGTTCATATAATTCAATTTGTTTTACCAAACACTTAATGCTTTTTTATGTAACTAATATAAATAACCCAAGTAATATTTGGAACTAAGAGTGTACGAATTGCGACCGATCTACTAGTTTATATCAAAACTTTAATAGTTAATTCAGTGTATGATAAAGGTTTTCTTTTAATGGAGTAGGCGGTAAACGAGCAAGCGGGTCACCTGATGGTAAGTGATAACAGATGCAAATGCCTCGCCGGCCTATAAGGTGGGAATTTTTTGGGAGAGGAAGGGAGCGGTGGGCCACCGGCCACCACGAGGAAGTACTTCCACTTCACGTCGATTTTCTGTGAGGTAGTGGTACTTATCCGGTTCGCGCCGGTCCGGGCTCTGCTACCGTAAAGCTAGGATAAGCTAATGATTGCTTATCTTGATTTTTCCTTTCTATAATACTAGCAGAAGAGAAAAATTCCAGCTTTCGTCTACACATGTACAATGATGGAACATAATTTAATTATTTATTGATTTATATTTATAGCAGAGTTGTTTTGATATAAAAATTATAATAACAAATAAACGAAAATCTTTGTTTATCTGTAATACAGTGAAAATTTTGCAATATATTTTTTTTTCACTCACGGACACAAGTGTAATACAACAGTATTTTGCTCTGCTCTTAAATTGTGGTTGAACTTTCGAACACTACACTGAATACTCAGAGTCGTTTGTCGTTTAATATAATTTCATAATTTTTGTTTTAAAAATTCTTGAATAGGCGCAGAAAACCCTGTTTTCAAATGAAATCAATCTTTAACATATTGCAATTACGAGCTGGCTGGAATGATGAGGCTGCGGAGGCTTTAGATCGCGGCGACTCTGTCAGAGAGCTGCAATTTGAAAAAACAAGCACAAACTAGGCAATGTGTGTGAAAAAACCCCGACGCTGCGGAGGTTCTACTGCTGCAACCAGCTAAATCAGGTCATCTAGAAATTTTTCTAATAAATTGGAACAGTAATTAAACACAGGAATTTACTAATCAACCTCACTGTAAGATATCTATTTAATAATTTCGCAAATAACTTCCCCGCCATGTTGAATCTCAAAGAAAAATCATTAGTAACTCTGAATTTTTATTTAAGCACAAGTATGACAGACATTGACGCATGCATTTAAATTGCTTATCTACATGTTGGGCTAATTAATTGTAAACTCTATGCAATTTCAGAAATCGACTTAGCCCTCTTTTTTAAGTTACAATTCATAAAAATATGTTACAATTTATGAACAATAATAATGGAGCTCTTCCTTACTGTAAAATATCTAAGTTGTCCTAATCTAAGGTATATAAAGTGATATTCTATTAATTTATAAAATAGCGTGTTAGTCATCTATGCAATAGATTCATATAGAATATGTACCGATTCCTACCTTCACCAAGTGATAAACATAGAGCGAGTTGTCAATTCGACAACCCAAGAAATAAATCAACTAACCTACAAGCTGGTAAGGCTAAAAATGACACTTCTGTTATAACCATAATCAGCACACGGAGAAAAAAAAACGAATATGCCGTCGCACGCGAGCTCTTCTTCTCTTGCGGATATTTCCAGTAGATTCGGGTGACGCCGTCGTCGGGGCTTTTGCACACATTGCTTGCGAGATGCCGGAAGGGAATTGTTTTAGGCTATGGAAATTGGCTGACCGTCTCTTAATCACAATCCCTTGCGACACATTCATGGTAACAAATGGTACGCGAATCGATAACAATCGTGCCGAGAGTTTAAATCACTCAAATGAATTTAAGACGTTTTCATTAATGTTCGTCAAAGAAATATTCAAGCTGTATTCGTAGTGTTTATTCGTGAAAGAAGAGAGAGACAAAAGATCAAATGCACGAGACGAATACAGCGTGAGGCGAGAACGCACGATTGTGCCCGAGGCGCGTGGACGCGGGCACATGCGCGCATGTCAGTGCATGTGCAGTGCATGTCAGTGCACGTGCCGACATGTGCAGACATGTGCCCGCGTCCACGTGTACATCAGAGAGCGACCGTACCTTGCCCGAGTCACTCGACTTGAGCGCCCGGGCGGGTTCCTCTTCTGCGACGCGCCGGCGACAAACAAAACAACACTTCGGTAACCAATAAGGCACTCGTATATTTCAAATTTGTCATTTGCATCGTATAAAAGAAAATCTTTGGCGTAGAGGTCCGAGGGCGGCCGCGCCGCGCCGCTGCTGCTCGATGCCGACTCACCCGAATCATTTCCACTGGAAATACCCGTATTTCCACTTCCTCCTGTGTCAAGCGTGCCCCTCCTTAGGCCCCTCCTTGGGCCCCTCCTTGGGCTCCTCCGTGGGCTCGACGCCGTGCGACTCCTTCGCGCTCTGGGCCTCGACGTCGGCCTCGACCTCGGCCTCGGCGTCGGCCGTGGGCGCCGGCGGAGATGCCACCTCCGCCCCGCAGGCGTCTGCGGCGTCCGTGGAGCCCGCGACTTCCGTGGGATCCATGTCATCCGCGACTTCCGCGGCGTCCGCGGCATCCGCGGCATCTGCGACGGCCGTGGCGTCCTCGGCGTGGTGAGGGGACGCGCTCTGGTCGTTGCGCTCGAACTGGCCGGCCTGGTCGCCCGCGCCGTCACCTTCCCCGTGGAAGGGCTCCTCTGCGAGGTCCTCTTGTGGTTCAATTCTTTCCGTCGCATCGTTATTCTCCCTTTTATCATCATCGCTATGTACATTGGATAAACTTTCGCCACTTTGTTCTGCCCCTTGAACGGTCTCATTCGCTCCTCGGTTATCTTCTCTGGCCGCGTCTTCTACGTTCTCCTGTGCCTCACTGGGCGGGATCTCCTCGGCAGCTCCCCATCTAGATTTCCTATCTTTATCTCTTCTGGGGTTCCTCTCTTCTCGCGGCGGCCTCGGCTTATCCTCAACGTTTCTTCTCCTGTCGTTCCTATCTCTGAATCTATCCTCGTGTTGTTCCCTACCTCTGCGATCTTTCCTCCTATCGTCCCATTCGCTTCTCCTTTCCCAATCTCTTTCCCTATCTCCATTCCAACCTCGCTCGCCGAATTGTTCTCTCTCCTCGAATCGTCTATTACCCCTTTCAAAGAATTCAGAATTTCCGTCAAATCGGGGCGCGTCAAAAGGTCTCTCGCCTTCAAAATCTTCAAATTGCCTAGGGGGACCTTCAAAGGGAGGTCTAGGTCCATCGAAGGATGGCCGGGGCCCATCGAAAGGCGGTCTCGGTCCGTCAAAAGGAGGCCGAGGCCCGTCGAAAGGAGGCCGAGGCCCGTCAAAAGGCATCCGAGGCCCGTCGAAAGGTGGTCTCGGTCCATCGAAAGGCGGCCTGGGGCCGTCGAAAGGCGGCCGAGGTCCGTCGAAGGGAGGCCTGTTCATGTCGAAAGGCATACGATTGAACGGCGGCCTTTCAAAGCGCGGGGGTCCGTCGAAGATGGGTCCGCCGTCGAACGGTGGTCTTTCAAACGGAGGCCTGTTGAAGGGTGGAGGCCCCATGCCATTGAAGCGGGGACCGAACGGAGGCCCCTGCACTTCCATCCAAGGTCCTGCAATGAGAGAGATACCCGTCAGTTAGCGTTGGAGACTCGCGAATCGAACAGTTCGCGGCGCTACAGTACCTCTCACGGGTGGTCTGGCGGGCGGCCCCCTCATTCTCAAGTCTGCGAATGGAAAGCTCGGAGTTAAACGGGGAGGCGGACTCAATGAGGCAGAGGCGAGTGGCCGAGCCGTGGGCTGCGAGGACTCACCGGCGCGGAAGGGCGGCGGCGCGCGATCCCAAGGCGCCTCCCCGCCACTCGGCGCCTCTGCCGCGGCTTCTGCCGACACACGACCATCACAATTCACCACACTGTTAGCGGCTGCAGCGAGCACTATCTACGACGTTGATCTCAGATGGTTAGCAATTGGACTAGTTTTACCGAGTTCCATAGGGCGAATGGATCATTCTCGGGATTATATTCTGGGACCGTTTGTATTATCATTTATGTGAATGATATACCACGCATAGGAAGGAAGTTTGATTTGAGAATGGAACGCAAAATATTCGCACCAAATGTTATGTCAGATTGGTTTGTTAATAATATTTCACTATAAAATCCTTTAAAAAAGCAATGCGCTGTATAATAATAACAGCACTAGCACTGACCTGGCGCGGGCGGCTGCGGGGCTGCGGCGGGCGGCTGGTTGGCGCCGTTGGCCATCTCCCACAAGCGCTCCTGCAGGCTCTTCTCTCCGTCGGCGCGCGGCGACTTCTCGCGGCTGCGCTCCCTGCGACCGACCACCCGCGTTACTACCCTCCGCTCCCCTCGCCCTCGGGCGACACGAACAAACACCGAACTCGACTCACGTGTTGTTGGATTCCCTGTTGCTGAACCTGTCGCGCTCCCGGTCACGATCTCGGTCCCGGTCCCGTCGATCCCGACCCCTGTCGCGGTCTCGGTCCCGCCGTTCGTCTCTTTCTCTGTATGCGAACGAAGATCGAATAACCATTAATGCGTACGCCCGGTACCAACGCCTTAGAACTTGACAATATAAAAATTGATTAATTTTTACGGTGGTAGAGCCACGCGGTAGTTTCCGCTGCTGCTCAATGGGCCGGCTCGAATTGGGTTGGTACCACGATCTCGCAGAAAATCAGGGTAAAGTGGAAGTGTTTGTGTTTCCGCGTTTCGTCCGGTGAGTGTGGTGGTCGGTGGCTGACTCCCCCCACCCTCACCCTCTTCCTATTTCCACCTTAAAGGCCGGCAACGCATTTGCAATTTATTTCATGTACCAAATATATCCATGGACAGCGGTAATCGCTTTTCAGGTTAGCTGCTTGCTCGTTTTCCTTGCTCCTACTAAGTAATGAGACATGTTAATAAAAAGTAGAGAATAGAACCATGGAAACCCTTAGCGTAGGTTAAGGGTTGAAGCCCCTCCAACGGGTTCCCGCCTTGTCGTGGCGGAGGGGCTCTAATAACCGTGGCCCGTGGTGTAGGGCTGGCCAGAGGAGGCGCTCCGAATGGGCTCTGGGAGTCCACTTTGGACGCGCCTTGGAGGAGGCTGCGGGGGGCGGGTAAAGTGTGGCGTGGGGCTGCGACTCCCCGTCCTCTGCAGCCAAGGTGAAGTCGCGGGGGAGGGGAGTGTCGATATTACGATTCGCCGTTCTCCCTATCCCCCGCGATTCAGCGGGGCTGTACACGCGGGCTGTACAAGACCACGTCCGCCGCTGGGAGCTGGGAGGCCTGTCGCTTTTGAGTACAGGCTCAGAAGCTGCAGGCCAGTTCCCAGCTCCCATTGCCTCCAGCCAGCGGACTCGGGGGGATCCGTTGGCCATCGCAAGGGAGGACGAGTAGGAAGACGTGCTGGATATTCCAGCACGCCTTGCCTGAAGTTGAATGAGTTACTGACAAAGCCTTTGCAGTTTAATTTATTTAAAAAGTCATGTAATCTTCCACATTAAAATTACAAAGTTTAAGTAAAAAAGGCCACGGTCCACAGCATACCTGTCGCGGTCCCTCGGGGCTCGGTCTCGATCTCGGCGGTCGCGATCTCGATCCCTGCGGTCTCGGTCCCGGTCGCGTCGGTCGCGGTCTCGGTCCCGGTCTCGGCGGTCCTTGTCGCGGTCGCGGCGCTCGTCGTCGCGCTTGTCGTCGGCGGGCGGCGGCTGCGACGCGTCGAAGGGCACCGCCTCGGCGCCGAACTTGGGCGGCGGCTCGTTCGCCTTGAAGTTGGGCGGCGGCTTCGAGAGCAGCGCCTGCAGCTGCTCGGGCAGCAGCGCCTCCTGCGGCGCCTCGTCCGTGTCCAGGTCCATTGCGTCGTCGGGCGCGCCCGCCTCCGCCGCCTCGCCTCCCTGCGCACACGCCTCGCGTGGAGTGCCCGCCGCTGCGGTTGGCCCCTCCGCCGGACGCCTACTTACCGCCGTGGGATGCAGCGGCGGCTGGTGGTGCTGCTGGAGGTGCGGCTGCTGCGGCTGGTGCGGCTGCTGATGTTGCTGCTGATGCTGATGCTGAGGGGGCAGCGGCAGTACCAGCCCGCCCACGTGCGCTCCCACCAGGCCGCCCAAGAAGCCACCGACCATACCTACACAATGAAGAAGACATATGCATGAGTGCATTGTCAATGTTGTAGAACCTCTTTAATGTCCATATTGTTCAGCCGCAGCCTCATCGGGCATAGGATGAAAATTAATATTAACGGCTGTGGTGGAGAGTGAACGTTCGAACCTGGCTGCGACAGCGACTGCGGCGGAACGCCTGCCGGGAAACCCTGCAGCGCGGGCACGGCGGGCGGCAGGGCTGGCAGCGCGGGCAGCGAGGGCAGCGCGGGCATCTGCGGGCGCACGGGCGCCGCGAAGGCCAGGCGCCGCCACACGGCCTCGTCGAGCGCGCCGTGCGGCCGCTCGGGCAGCTCGGCGCCGCCCACGCCCAGCGGCATCGGCGCCGGCAGCGAGGCGGGCGGCAGCGCGCCCAGCAGCGGCACGCCGTCCATCACGGCCTTGGGCAGGATGCGCGGCGGCAGCCAGGGCGGCAGCGTGTCCTCGTCCACGGCGCCGCCGTCCTCCAGCGCGTCCAGCGACAGCGCGCCGAGCGCCCAGCGCTGCTGCAGCGCCTCCCACGGCAGGTAGGCCACGCCCAGGTCGGCCTCCCAGTAGTCCTTCCATTCGCGCCCCTTCACGCCCTTGCCGGCCGCCCACGCCACCTGCGGGACGACGGAGACATCGCTTGAGTGTCGGGTGACGAAGGAGTGGGAGGAAGGGGAGGAGGGGGAGAGGCGTGAGGGGGTCCGCACCGTGATCTCCTTGGAGTGCAGCTTGTGGCGGTTGAGCTTGGCGAGCGCCTTGGCGGCGTCGCGGCGGCGCTCCATGACGACAAAGGCGCAGCCGCGCGGCGCCACCACGTCGATGCTCTGCACGCCGCCGCAGGCGCCGAACAGGTCGGACAGCTCCTCGGGCGTGGCCAGCTTGGACAGGTGGCCCACCCACAGCGTCGTGCTGCACACTGCGACAGAGCCGTCTAGCAACCTCCGAGCGAAGCGAACGAACGCATCAGACATGAGTGGTGCCAACTTTACCGCTGAGGTTCTCCTTCTTGATGGGCGGCAGGCCCTTCTTCTCGCGCTCGCGCTGGCGCTCCTTCTCGGCCTCGCGCTCCTTGTGGCTCTTGTCGCGCTCCCTGTCGCGGTCGCGGCGGCGGCGCGGCGAGCGCGAGCGCGACCGGGAGCGACCGCGACGGCGCCGCGGCGACTTGGAGCGCGACCGCGAGCGCGACCGGTGGCGGCGGAGGCGAGGCGACGGCGACCTGCAACCGGCGACCTTTCCGTCAATCGGCCGTTCCTCTCTGTGCCGAGAAGGGCCTCATCGCGTCGCGTACCTGGAGTCGTTGGCGTCGGGGATCTCGATCACCTGCGGCCCCGTCTCCACGAACTCGATGTCCGACTCATTCGCCATGTCCTCCTTGGGCTCATTTTGCTTCTGAGACTCCTGCTGAGAACTCTGTCAGAGAATATATACATACATAAACTATGCATCTCAAAGTGAACATAAGTTTTGAGCAAATAGTAAAAAGCATTTTATACTTAAAACTAAAAGAAGTGCAAAGTTCAAAGAACATATCTCAAAAACTTATCTCGCTTTTCTTTTATATGCATAATATACTAACCAAAAATGAAAGACTTTGATTAGCATTTTGTTGCAATTGCATATCGGACATCATGGGCATTAAATTCTGAAAAAAAAAAAAAAAATTTTTTTAAGTTAATTCACATGACTTCCTAGCCTTTTTTTAGTGTAGTGACTATGATCAAAAGTGATAATTAGCAAAAGCATGAAAACACTAATTTACTCACTGGGATTTGCATACCGGTCATCATTTGCATTTGTGCCTGCAAACTCTGGAGTTGTCTCATGATTTCTGGGTTTGTAAGGATGCTGTGAATAAAAATATTGTTTATCTTACTAAGAAGTTAAATGTTAAGAAAATGCTAAGAGACTGGAGGAAATTGCATTGATGCACACAGTACTCTGCACTAAATATCCTATCGGCTAAAAAGTAGTTAAAAAATGTTAAAGAGTATCTTATATATTTCTACCATTATGAATGGTTGTCA
>DWHQ01001615.1:0-10527 GCA_018247955.1 Eurytides marcellus marcellus | reverse complement strand
GGTGCACTCACTCTTCCTTTCACTCTCATAGCCCGATGGGACGGAAAACCGACACGACCGGAGAGAGATCAGGCGCAAAGGCGGTGACATTAGACCTCTTAATAACGACTCTTCCAAGTCACCGCTAGATGGCGTTGACAAGAAGCCGGGACGGACTTTTTACTTGCCCATCCGACGCATGGATCGTCTTACTTTTCAGGCAATCGGGTGATCAGCCCGTTATACCCTAACCCAATTAAGAGACAACAACACACAGTCATTGCTCTCCGCGGGATTCGAACCCACGACCTCCGTTTTGTAAAGCGCGGGCCTACCACTAGGCCACGGAGGCAGTTAAACACAGTTCTCACAATACATTAGTATTATACGTTATTAGACGTAAAAATCAAATCGTATAATAAAGTCGATCCGCTGACATAATTAACGATTCAATTTCATCCCTTTTAATTTGATCTGAAATACTCGACATTTCTGTTTGACCCGCGACCGTGGGCTATCTTTTGCGTTCGAATCGTCAGGAATTTAGAATTAAATAAACACGGCACAATATATAAATTAATTTAATTTTGACAATAATAACATTGCTACTAATGTAATTTCTGTAACATGACTAAAAAGGTGTATCTTTAAAACAATAGGTTTTTTTCCTCCCACTCGCATTTTAGCGACCATTCTTATTGCCTTACTAAATTTGTGTTATAAAAATATTTTGATCAAGATAAAATCATTTTATTGTTATTATAAGGCTATGCGTCATTGATTAAAAAGATAAGGTTAAGAATTATCATATGTTAAGGCATTACGTGTCATGAAGACAAAACATATCTATGTTGATTTACTATTGTAATCATTAAAATAAACATACATAAAATATATTCGATATCTATGAGTTTAATATAATAAAACCCGTCCTATTGAAATTGGTCGAACTTGAATAGTCTTTAAAAGTCAGCCACTCCGGCCCATGTCTATATTGGTAAGCGTTTTTAAGTCTATAAGGCACGACCTCAACAACGTTAGCCTTAAAATCAATTAATAATAATTCTCTTTCAAAATTCTCAACTTGGCAAGTACTTCGATCAAAGTCAAGATTGTCTTGATCAAATTTTGGGTGACGAATTTTTTTATACCACTTCCTTATGTATATTGTAAATTTTATTTAACCCTGAATAATTTAAATATGTATGGAGTAACTCGTTTGCTTATTCACTCAGCGGTTGCATAATTTTATCAAACATCGAAGGTCGGAAAACATTATTATTTTCTTCCTCTATTAATTTAACGGTATCTTCTTGTGAGGTAGCTGCTGAAATAAATTCAGTATTTTTTTTTTTAAAGAAGAGTTGTGTAGCCCACCCAGCTCCTTTGTACCAATTATAAAAGTTAATAATTTTTTTAGCATTTATCATGGTGATATATTTATCATGGTGATAGGAGTATGGCAGATATGGTAGAATGTTCCATCTAAGCGATTTAAACGTATTTTTCACTGGTTTTGCCGGGTAAAAAGACGGAGCATTGCGTAACAAAATCACTTCGCCATGTCTTCTAGCCCATTCCGGTCGTCTTCCGATTAATGCGTGGTTTATATAAATCATTTGTTGGCGATAGCGTTGTGTATTAACGGTTTCGCCGAAATTCAAAAGTCCATAAAACTCAATACCGTTCTGGTCCCACCAGACACACAAACACAGATGGACCGGCTTCGCTAGGGGAAATCCACGATTTTTTTCCGCTTCGAGTTTTTTAAAATAATTCCTTTTTGTGTCACCAGTCACAATTTGATGCAAAAATTATTTCCTTTCTTGACGTTGAAGCAACATTACACAAGTGACTGCGATTTTCCATTTGACGGTCATTCAAACGATTGACCCATTTATCGAGTTTATTGATCTAAAGATCAATGGTAAACCATTGCTTTTAAAGGTCTGCTGATTGTTTCTTGTGATACATGTAATTCTTCTGCTAATTGCCATTGAGTTTGAGTTGGGTCATTATCCAATAACTGTTGGAATTTCTCCTCTTCGCATTTTTCACACGCACAAATTATTATCTCTGTCAAATTAATAGGCTGCGTACTTTTCGCTGGCACTATTTCCTAGTTAAACCGAAAAAAATCTTAAGCAGACACCTGGAATAACCCTCAAGTATCTCTACAAGATGTTTAAAAAAAAATGTATTCTAACAGTTACATGAATTACTTAAACTAATTTTAATATTTTCTTAAAACTCAGTGACGAATACGCGGTATAATAAGAATAAGCTTGTAACCTAAAAATCCTAAAATCCTTCATGTACGCGTATATAATAAAATTCCACCAGATATCCTCAATCTACTTAGCATTTCAACAATTAAATTAGAAATAATCTCTTGCATAAATATTACTGTACTTTTATTATTATATTAAGAGTTTCTGGTGGATTAAAATGCGTGGAATTTAGCATTATAGCATATAACATTGTACTAAAAGTTAACATTTCGTAACGGTATTTTAAAACAGCAGCTGGTGAGTTTCTCGCCGTCTGTTCTTAGTATAACTGCATTCCGAGCCGGTGGTAGCTTCATCACGAACTGAGATGTAAAAGTGCTTGTAAAGACCTATTTGAATAGTATTTTAAATTGATTTGATTTAAAAATATGGTCCTGCCGACTGATTTCGGCTACGATGGCCAACATACAAGAGATCTGCCAAGCGCGAGATACTTTATGGTGCACAAGCGTGCGGACACAGTTCCACTCATCCTTCGCTCACTGTCATAGCCCAAAGGGACGGATACCTGATACGACGCGAAAAGAAATCACGTGCAAGGACAGTGACATTACACCGACCTCTTCGTAACGACTCCTCCAAGCTCCCGCTAGATGGCGACGACAAATAGCCAGGACCGATTTTACATACCCTCCGACGCATGGATCTATCTATCTATAATGGACTTTTCAGGCAGTCAGTGGATCAGTCAATAATGTCCTTACCCAACTTAGAAATAACATCACAAGGTCATCCCTCCGCGGAATATAAACCCTCGACCTCTGATTTGTAAATCGCGAACCTATTAAATACAAAACTCAATCGTCTTTGTGTGGCAATTGAGTGTTAAAGGCAAAGAGACTTATAAATGAAATTAATAAGAAATCACGATGAAACAAGCGAATTTTTCTTCTTAATATTGCCAGAATAAAAAATGCAAGAAAAACCATCCGAGAAGCCATCAAGAGCACGTTCTTTGTACATGTTGAGTGCAATCGCCTAACAAGAGGAGAATGCATCGGTTCGCCTTGTCAGCACTTTACAGCGACTGCATCTTTGTATCCCGACGCTTATACAAAGGAATAAAAAAAACTGACCAACATAAGTCTTTTGTTATTTTTTACACTCGAATTGTCATAGATTACACAATCTTAAATATGTGGCATCGCAACTAATGTAATTTATATTAATACAGTTCGTTTTTTTTTATTTTAATTCCACGGTACAGTTTTCCCAGTCAATTCTAGGAAAACTTGGAAATAATGTCTCGGTAACATATTAAACGACTGGTCCTCGTGGGGGAAAATGACCGAAACTCATCAGCAAAACTAAGAAGCTCCCTCAAAATCGGGACTTTTAATGCGCGATATTTAGGCCTGCAGCAAAATTCATGGAATTGATATATTGTCTACACGTATAAAAATAAGCCTAAACTAAAGTACCAGATAGCTTACAAAGTGAAGCAATCAAGATTGGGATTAATTTATTAGCTCGAGCTCTGTTATGAAATGTTCAACAAGATCCTTACGCCAGGTCAGGTTCCATGTCAGTGGAAGAGGTCAGATATTATTTTGATATATAAAAAAGGAAACCGGCAAGATATTAATAATTATCTTCCGTCTTCTATGGTATATACAAACTATTCTCATCAGTATTACTGTGTAGAATGTGTACAAAAATAGACAGCCGTACAACCTTTTGAATAAGCAGGCTTCTGATCCGGTTTCTCCACCATGGATTAATAAATTGAATAATTTATTTAAATTTTCTTTATTTTATTGTACGTAAAGCGAATGTTAATTTAAAGGTTTGTAAATAAAATTATTATTATTGGATTTATTATTATTAACATAGTGAACGGGTCACGAACGCCTGGATTACAAATTCAAAATAAACGCAAAAAAAATGCTAAAAACAATTTCACTATACCTAGACTGGTTATAAGTTCTGTCACATAATGAAAACTTTTGAGTTTTGAATGCTTGCCACAAAGATATTTATTAAATTCGAAATTTTAAAGTTTTATGAAAATAAAAATGAGCACTATTTCGATTATCACGTTGCATCGGTGCGTTTACGCGCCAAATCGGAATCGAACTACTGGAAAAATTTAATATAACCAAAGGATTTAAGGGTTAATAACGTTTATCGCTCCAACAAACGATATAATCAAAATTCAATAGAAGATCAGAATCATACAGAAGGTAGAAAAAGAAGTGGTCGTCCTCGCACTATTAGGAATCCAGCAGTGATAAAAGCTGTCAAGTCGCGAATCTAAAGAAATCCCATGCGTAAGTGAAAACTGTTGGTCCTTCAGAAAAGGTTTAGAAAGAAAGAAGAAAGAAAAGGTTTTGTAGGGTGTTGATTGAAGACGTAGGGCTTCGAGCTTATCGAAGAAAAGTAAGTCATCGTTTGGATGCACGTTTAATGGACTTTAGACTGAAGAGATTCCACGTTTTGTTGAAGAGGTACGTGGGACACTGAGAAATCCTATTTTCGGATGAAAAAAAAAAATACCGTAGAGGAGAGCTAAATAAAACGATGAGGTAAGTATGGCGTACTACAATTGTGAAAAAGCGAGCAACCGCATTCCGCGTGTCCAGCGAGGCCATTTTCCATCGTCACTTATGGTTTGGCTGGGAGACTCATATTCGGGCTTAAATGAGATATATTTTTGTGAGAAAAGCGCGAAAACGAATGCAGTTGTGTATCATAATACTGTCCTCGCAAACCTTGTGGAACCTCTTTCTCATACCATGTTCAATAACAGACACGAAGACTGGCCCCCCTCTAGTCCAGACTTAAAACAGTTGGATTATAAATAGATGACAACACATGTAGAAAAATACCTGCTCAAGACCTCATTCTGTTTTGGGGGCATCCTTGATCAGAGCAGCCGCCCTCATGGACCTCGATCGTGCTGCTATAAACGACTGGCCGTGTAGGTTGAAGGCTTGTACTCAAAATCGCGGAGGTTATTTTAACTGAGCTTTGTTAGCATGAGAATCTTTGTTTTAGTATAATCCTTTTGGTATATGGTAAATGGTTACTACAAAAACAAACATGTGTCGATTTCATATATATTTCACAATAAACATGTGACAGAACTTACGACCCGATTATACTACGTGGTATTCGCGTTAGTAAAAGACATCATACAATATAGTTTTACTAAAGGCTCTTAACCTCTAAATATAACACGTGTATATAATTACTATACGTGTATACTGTTTGAATTTAAGTATTTCTGTATATAATTAAAAAGATACACCAGTAGATAAGAAAAAGCTAGATACATAAGTTAGACAGGAATATTATTCGATTCGCTTCCCGAATTATATGAAAAACTAGATAAAGCATGTGGATATGGAAATAACTTAGTTGTTTTTTACGTGCCAACATAATATGGTTGTAGGACGGCCATATGGCGTCGCAGAACGAGTCGATTAATAGTTGTCAATAACCGTACAGAAACGATGTGATTATCTTAATTATTTGTAGCACCAACCTCCGCGAGCCGTATCCTTGTCCTTTGTACGGAAAAATCGTAACGCGTCGACGACCACGGCGACATTACAAGTAACCGGTTTCAAGCCCGAAACCTTTACAAGGCTGGAAAAGTATCGCGTAAACTTTGCCGATGTCCATTTAATTTTATAATTCACGACGGAATATGACAGATACGTTTTTCCCCGTTGAGCAGTAACTTTTATTTAGAAGTGTGTTGCCATGGCGGTTTTTTCCACCGATAGATATAAAATGCTGTGAAAATATGCAAAGAAATTATATACATAATATACAAAAAAAATTGTGTTTTGCGAATCGAATATAAGTTATTAAAACAAATCAATTTACAGATGTCCGCGTTTTAATTTAGTTTTTAAATTTCCCATATTTCGAATATTTTAGAATTTATGGTCACGCAACTGCATGAGACTTTAGACGTCCTTAACAAATTCCTTAATTCGTTTGAGATGACAAACGACAGACTTTTAATATAATCTTCTTAGAGCCTTCAAAGACAATATCAAGATGAAAGGAATTAAAAATGTTTTTCGCTACGGCAGATGAAAAGAGAAAAGACCGCGTAATTCAATCATTGCAATAAATCCTTTTTTTGTCTTAGATCCTCGAGTCAACGACTGGCCCATGATGTCCTCACCTTGGCCCACGCTGGCTGCGTGCTTGTGCTACGCGTTTTGCGCCAGGAAACTGGGACCGGCGCTCATGGCCAACCGAAAGCCCTTCGAACTCAGGAATGTCCTCATAGTTTACAATCTCGCACAGACCGTTTTCAGCGCATGGATCTTCTACGAGGTAAGGCTCTTCCAAGAATTACTTTGTTGGTATTTTTTAGT
This sequence comes from Eurytides marcellus marcellus, assembly GCA_018247955.1. NCBI lineage: Eukaryota > Metazoa > Arthropoda > Insecta > Lepidoptera > Papilionidae > Eurytides > Eurytides marcellus. Next base: position 3,920 of record DWHQ01001615.1, on the reverse strand, counting down.
TTGTACGTTAACAGCTTATGCTCATACACATTGTTTATAAAAAAAATATTGATTAAATGCGTTATTATGTATCTGCGAAAAAAATCGCATCAGTACCATACTCAATATAATACTGTACACGGAATTGCAATTAATAACGCTACGTTGTTTTAAAATCATTTTAAATATACGATAAATTGATTAAACTCTTCACATAATCCATCATTTATTATTTAGTGATGAAAATTACAAAAGCACGATTCTGAGGTCTGGCTTTAATGTATATATTTTTTGTTTACTTTAAAAATTTAAAAAATTGTACACGAGTGTACAATAATAATTGAACGGCGGTGGTGATTTTGAAGTAAAAAGTACATTTCTACTATTGCGTTCATAAGCACATCGATGTTAACGTTAAGCAATATTGCTCTATGGTCTTAGGTAATAAACTTACGTATTATGGAAGCTGGGCTTTTTGCAAGCAAGGCAACGCGATTACCTGGTTACAGCTGACGCATTTCTTATTAAGAATCATATTAAAATTTAAATTGTAGTTTGCATTACACTCTCTTGTTCCACCCGCCGAGGTCTTTGGAGGCACGAATAGCATCATTAATGAATTGCCACTGGCCTACTTTACCATATGAATTTTTAATCCATTATTTCCTAACGGCTCTCACTGGAGACATGTGTTACGTAATGTCGAATGAACTTGGTTGTTAATATTTCCCCATTGCTCCATCCTCATAGAACTTTTGAAAAGCAATGAATTTTAGATATTTAATTGAAATGGTTTATAATATTTGTAGTGCTATCTCAGGTGTATTTTAGTGTACGCTCGTTTATTACACGATAAATAGTAAGAGGAGAGAATAGAAGAAATACAGTAGTAATTACTAGTTGGGAAAATAGGTAGGTACTCTACTATACATCTTATTTACATACTACATCATAAAGTAACTATACTATGACTAGTAGATACTGTAGTTTCCGAGGGCATTCATTCTATTGCATATAATAGTAGCAACAGTTACTAATAAAGCTATCATGAATACAAAACAAACAAATATTGCCACAAGTTAGTTAATCAGGCAGAATATACTGCGTTTTCTTTCTAACAATCTGAAAAATTATAACAATATACTTTTTGATTTCACCTGCCTGGATTTTGACTGAAATTATTTTTTTGGAATAAAAGTAGGACCAATAAAAATACACACTTATAACGTTTGTAGCGATTATATACAAGTTGGTGACTTGGTGATTCTTCTACTTTCCAGACATATTATAAATTGTGGTTGCTATTAAGCGTCTATCTTAATGTGAATATGAGCGACAGTCTGGAATGTTCTAGACTATTTATCATATATACGTCCTCGCAGAAGATATAGTGTTAGCAATAGAAATAACGCCTGTATGAAATTGTAAACCCTTCGTTTTCGCAGTACCTGATGAGCGGATGGCTGGGCCATTACGACTTCAGATGCCAACTGGTCGACTACTCACGGAACCCAAGGGCGATGAGGGTATGTATAATTTTTATCATACAACACGTATTATATGACATAAAAATATTTTCTCTGATTTCATATTATTCTATGATTTCATATATTTCCTTGTCGATTTAAATTCTAAAAATTGGCAGCGGAAGGCTTTTTCTAAAAACCATCTATTTTATATCTCGGTAACACGTTGCTAGAGACAGATGCACAATGTCTCAACCATAGACATAAGTCAGTGCATAAAATACAGGCTGTTCTCGGGCTCCAACTATGCGATGAAGAATTAAATGAAAAAAATAAAAAAAGTGTTCTTAAATCAAATGAATCTAGTGTAATCAAGTAGTGCATAAGTCAAATGAATTATTTAATATTAACTAAAGGTAGTCCGATAACTTTAGCATATAAAATGGATCCTATACAGTGGGGAAGATGTTAGTATTTTGAATCAAATCTTTGCTAATATTATGAATAACTGCTTCCATGGCCTAAATATATATGTCCACGCTTTACAGATCGTAGATCGCGGGTTCGAATCAAGTGGGGAACAACAATTTTGTATTATTCTTTATTAGTTGGATTAGTTTAGTTAAGTTAAATAAAAGAAAAAAGATATAATCGTACCAGCGAGCAAACCGCGCATAAATATAAATATAAAATGTATTTGTAGAGTCCTAAATCCATAAATATACATACCTTGATACTATCATCTCATACTCATTTCATATTTACATTTTAAATGCATCGTACGGTAGACGTTTTAAAACAGAATAAATTTAATGTGTGTTGGATTTTTTTCTATAAAGTACTTAAAAGTTAACAATTGAACGCGTTTTATGTTAAAATGCATTTTAATGTTTTGTCTAAGCAAAAAAGTTGTGGTATTATTATATGCGAAAACGATATCTCCGCATTGTCAACATAACAAAATTAACAATATTTACAAGGAATATAACGCCACACGTGTTAAATATATACCACAAAAAGCAGCCGCTTAGACGGATTAATTTTCTAACTAGCGAGTCGCACATCATCTACTTGAAATAATTCTTATTTCGTAATGAAATGGCATATTCGAAAAGTAATGGAAAAAATAATAAAGTAAAGTCAACAAGGCTGCTTCAACTTCTAGAACTTTCCAATATTAAGGTACGTAAAGGCAACATCTAAAAGGCCGTTGTACTTGTAAGACCGTGATATCGTAGCCTTCCTCGTTTTAATTATTTCAACCTCTACGTTGTTATACGTGTTATAGCGCTTAGTTTTAATCTTTGTGATGAAAATAAAGTATTAATTCTTTTTAAAAACTAACTTTTACATGGAAACCAATAAACAAATAATAAACGGCCAAACTTAACGGAACACTTCCTGATGAGATATAACATCATAAATTTCTGAGTGACGAGAGTAGCTCAGAGCAGAGCAGTTTTGAACTGTTAGTCCGAACAAATAATGGCAAGTGATTCGCTCACCATCTGGCAACTCACTCGCTAGTCCATATAATTTTATAAAAAAGTTAAATCTCACTAATAATAATAGTAATAGCAAGGGTCGTGAGATGTCCCTTGCGTTGCCATCTGATCCTAAACTATGCAGAGTCTGAACTATGATAACCAGACAACTTATATACATGCTTATATATTTTTAAATATATGCTTATATCGTTAATTGACACCCAGACACAGAACAAATACCTCTGCTCATCGCAAAAATATTTTGTCCTGGGTGGGAATCTAACCCACAACCTTTGGCTTCGCAGTCAGGAGCACTAACCACTACACTAACGGGCCATAATAAGTTTCTGCACTGTCTTATTCAATATATATAGTAAATAATTATTTCGATAGGTATAAACTGTGTACATAGCGGGTGACTGGTGTGAACTTCCAAGGTCTACCTCCACTGGTCACTTTAACATTTTCTGAAAGTGTCTTTTGTGAATCTATGACAGATGGCGAACACATGCTGGTGGTACTACTTCAGCAAATTCACGGAATTCTTCGACACGCTGTTCTTTGTACTGAGAAAGAAGAACGAGCACGTGTCCACTCTTCACGTCATACACCACGGCATAATGCCAATGTCTGTCTGGTTCGGGCTCAAGTTCGCACCCGGTAAGTTCTACTGTTTTCCTCTTCATTCCTTAAAAAAAAACCCTATTGTAAGATAGAAATATCTGGTTTAAAACAATTGTAAAAGGACGTTTACGTGCCTGCGTATGTGTATTTATGTGTTGAAGGTAATATACAATAAATGATTTCATGGAAGACAGCACACAATGGGGATGATGTGATCGCCACCAGGCTATTTCAAGATGCAAATTATATATATTAAAAAAAAAAAAAGAGTTAAAGTCCCGCTGAGTTTGTTTCGCCTGTTCTTCTCAGGACTGAGGCAGTTTTAGTCAGTAGAATCATTAGACGTCAAAACGTGATTGTATAC